>JASANG010002540.1:0-91614 GCA_030248215.1 Enoplolaimus lenunculus | reverse complement strand
TTACCCAATAGTCCAATAGGGACAAAACGTGTCCAAAGCTACCCCGGTTATAACGTGAACCACGCATTACTTGTAATGCAAAGTTCACGTTATAACCGTGGCAGCATGGGATACGTTTTGTCCCTTTTAGCTTATTGGGTAACATTTTGTCTCCTAATAGACTCTACATCATATTCAAAAAGTCGTATTTGTCTGCTATCATCAGGTGTAGGTCAACTTTTGTCCAGTAATATCATCTGATATTCGACGTATTGTCATCGAATATCAAATGATATATTTTGAAATGTCTGCATACTTGAGGTAACATATCCAAATTGTCCTGTTGAATATCATATGATACCAGAATTTAAAATTTGAATTTTTGGATTATGACACTGATTTCTAAACGGTTTTGTGCCGGAAATGAATTTACAGACGTGTATTTGGTATTTATAGCACAGCTGTGCCTCTGCCGTCCGACTTTCCATTAATTTATAGCACCGGAAAATTACACTGTCCGGCTGAATATCATATGATATTCGTTGTAATTTTGGAATATCATATGATAAAAAACCAAAATACATGACAACAGACCCGAGCATCACCGACACCATCAAAGTATTTGATGTTTTCCTGCCGAAAACCGTTAGCTTCAAGTACCTCGGTTCCACATTATTTGCCGATGGTACGCTCAAGGCTGAGTTGGCGCAACAAACCGGCATTTTTAAACACGCTGAAAGCAAAGGTGTACCAGTCAATTGTACGACGTACTGCCCTCTATTGATCCGAATGCTGGCCCGCAACCAAAGAAGATGAACATCGACTTTCGACTATGAAAACAAAACTGCTTCGCTGGTCGAGCGGCGTGATCAAACTAGACCACGTTCGTAATGTTGACATAAGGCAAATGTACAAGGTGATCCCGATCGCTGAGAAAATGCAAGAAAGCAGAATGCGATGGTATGGCCATGTTTTACGTGCACAGTCATCAACAATGGCTAAACATAGCTTCATCCAGGATGTGCCAGGGAAAAGACCAAGGGGGCGACCAATGCAGTGTTGGAGCGATGTGCTACACATGGACCTGAAGAAGGGTGTATTTCATCGTGACAATGCCGTGCACAGAGTGAAATGGCGTCAGAAATCCAAAAGAGCCGACCTCAACTAGGGACAAAGGCCGAAGAAGACGAAGAATAAGAAGAAGAAGAAGAAGGTTCGCATAAATGTCCCTCAGTATCACGTGACATACCGACTCTTGTACACATTGATCTTCTGAGAGCGTTGGTTCGTAAGTAATGTCATATAACATTCGAGTTTTGTGTGTTCATCCGATAGTGCTCGAATCAACATGGGACAAACCGTGTCCCGCTTGCCCCGGTTATAACGTGAATCCCGTTTAAAAGACGAGTTTGACCTTCGTACTGAGACAGATCACTTGTTTGAAAACCAACACTACTTGTGGTAGATGCTATACACATTTGAGAATACTTGCAAATCTTTCAATAAAGTTAATGCCATCACCGAAGTAATATAAACTCGGAATGCGAAGGACTGGTCCTGCACCGTATACCAGGGTACAACCGAGGGTGAAAAATACCGGAGACGGAACCGGACTTGAGACGAAATTAGGTAGTAATGGTGGTTAATTATTTAATTTAAGCCAATATTTGTAATATGTTGTTGTTTGGTTTACGCTAGTTTTCTGCGAAATTTCAGAAATTCTTTTTTGAAAATTGTGACAAAAGTCAAACGAAACGCGCTAAAACAGATAAATTTAGCAAAATTATGCAAAATTTAGCAAGCCAACCATGCTAGGGGGCTAAAAATTTTCAGGAGGGGCATTTAAAGGTTTTCAGTGACTTACAAGCAAGGTTGAAAATCTTCTAGGGGGGCAAAATTTTTCCAGGGGGGCTGAGCCCCACCTGCCCCCCCTTGCTAAGGGCCCGCTTCCGGTTGTACCTGGCCGTATACCTTTGAGAAAACTGTCCCGTTTCTGTTGCGACTGCAAAAGAGAAGGCTTAGGTTATAGACTGTACTTTTGTGCTTAGGCTTAGGTTTACACTATTCAAAGCTACGGCTTAGCTTAGAAATATGCTTAATCTAGTCTCTAAAAACTTAAACTTTATTTATAGCTTAATAAAACTTGAAAACCAATTTCAGTAAAACTTAAATGGCTGGACGGACTAACTAAACTAAACTAAAATTTTAAGTTTTACTTTAACTGACGTGTTTTTAAGTTTAACACGAGTATAAGTAAATATATTTTTAGTTTAAATAATAAGTACAGCCCAGATATTATGTGTATCTATGAGAGTAAGCGCAAACCTGCCTGTTAATTTAGTTAATCATTAAAGTTAGTTTAACACTGCTGGATGAGCTTGAACTTAAATCAACTTTTAGTTTAAGTTTTTAAAGAGTATAGCTGCTGTCTAACATTGGCTGTCCTTGCTGTTGTTTCCGGACGCAGGCTGTGTATACGTTTTCTCCCCACCCATCAGGAAATATTGTTTTTGTTATCCGGTGTAACCAGGAAATAATTAAGGTTTGAGCATCTCACTATAGGGGGTTGATTACCCGTTTATGCTGTCCTCAGTAAATGGCGATAACTTTTTGATTATAGTGTAATTATAGCAGTTTGTAGTCTAGTACCTTTGGCATCAAAAGGGCCCATGTAAAGATCAAGGGCGGAACGTTTTTCTGTGGGACTGCAACAGAGTATTAGCTTAAGCTTTTAGACTAATTTGTTGGCTTGGCTTAGGCTAAGGCTTAGGAATATGGTTGTAATACTGTTCCGCCCCTGTTCTTTACATTGGCCGCAAAAAGTAACCGCAAGTTATACAGGTTTATAAATTTTAGCGGAGATAAAATTTTAAAAAAATTTCATGCTTATTTTGCCTGCCGTCGTCGACATTTGGGCCGATGTCACTGGACAATTCGTCAAACGGGGCCATTTGCTTCCTCGAAAGAATTAGCAAAGGCCATTTATATATTTGGCCAACCGATTCTGTTCGATGGAAGGAAATGGGCCTGATGAAGAAAGTGACCTGTGACATCGTTCCGACCATGATCGGATCACTTTTTCAAGATGACAGTACCGAAATGCTGCAAGACAAGCGGTCAGCGGACAGATACCGCCGTGGCCCCTGTTACTTTTAGGTCCGTCTCGGTTTGTGGTGGGTGTGTAAAACAGTAGCCTAGGGGAAATACGCCAATTTTGGCCGCAACTTATGCATAAGGGAAAAATTGTGCTAACCAGTTTCTTAATACGCCTCTGAAAATCCCTAAAATGGCCTCAAAATTTTAAATACTGCCAGGGATTCTTAATATGACCCTCTCTATATTTTAAACACAAATTTTATTGAATTACACGAATAACAACTATGACAAACTTATACTAAAATGACATTACTGGCATTCGGCTCCGTAAGATTTTTTACTGGAAATTCCGGTAAATCATTAATGAAATTGTGTGTTTCAATATAACTTGTCCTTCGACGAGTAAACTGTATTCTGCTCGTTAAAAACAGCGCTAAAACGAGACAAACTTCTACAAAAACACTTTTAACACTTTACGAACTTGATTTAGATTCACCTACGGTCAGGCCAAAATTATTGCAGTTTGAAATGTTACCGCACCTGCAACACTCACATAGCATTTTACCAAACAGGCAGCAGAAATTTTAAGGTCAAAATGCAAGCCTGGTCATATTTGGCGTATTTCCCCTACATTCTTGACTACATGCCTAGGCTTAATAATACCTTTTTGCAACGGTTAGGCTTAGGAATACGCTTTTGTTACGCTTAGGCTTAGGAATACGCTTTTGCAACGCTTAGGCTTAGGCTTAGGAATACACTTTTCTAACGCTTAGGCTTAGGAATACGCTTTTGCAACGCTTAGGCTTAGGAATATATACGCTTTTGCAACGCTTATGCGGGGTTCACGTTATAACCGGGGCAGGCGGGACACGGTTTGTCCCATGTTGATTCGAGGTCAACGTTAAACTTCGGGCTCTTATATCGGGTCAACAGACAAAACTCGAATGGCATATGACAATAGCAAACAAACCACCGCTCTCAAATGATCTATGTGTACAAGGGACGGTATGTCACGTGATGCTGTGGGACGTTTATGCGAATATCATATATTCCAAAATTTCAACGAATATCATATGATATTCAGCGGGACAATGTAACCTTTGGGTACTAATAAATGAATAAAAAGTTGGACGGCAGCGGCACAAATGTGCTTTAAATACCAAATACACGCCTGCAAATCGTTTTCGACACAAAATCGCTTAAAACCACTGCTTCATAATTCAAAAATGCAAATTTCAAATTCTAGTATCATATGATATTCAACAAGTCAATTTGGGTATGTTACCTCAACTATGCAGACATTTGAAAATATATCATATGATATTTGCAGACAATACCTCGAATATCATATGATATTGAAGGACAAAAGGTGACCTACACATGATATTAGCAGACAAATACGAATTTTTGAATACGATATGGGGTCTACACGCCGACAAAATGTGACCCAATAGTCTAATAGGGACAAAACGTGTCCCAAGCTGCCCCGGTTATAATGTGAACCCCGCATTAGGCTTAGGAATAGATACGCTTTTGCAACGCTTAGGCTTACGCCTAGAAATACGCTTTTGCAACGGTTACGCTTAGGCCTAGGCTTAATAATACGCTTAACTGTTGCGGCCCTTACAGTAACATTGAGTACCGTGTTTGTCTCTGTTGTAAATCTGTGCCGACGACAGAATTGGTGTGTAACCGTTTTTATGCCCGTAACAAAAATAAAAAAAAGTGACGCAAAATGGGCTTCAATTCTGCATAACCCGGTACTGCAATTATCCGTTGAATTAAACATTTATTTCTCTTGTGTCAATAGCTTGAGCGATAATACAAGGTTATACTTAGGAATGAAGTACGTTTAAAGTTTCGAACTCAAATTATTTGGTCTTGGAGTCATTTATGCGCTACAATTAGGGTTAATTGACATTATGGACTAAAATAAGGGTTTAGGGACTCTATCCACTTACGGACTCTTACTTGGGATACGAACTCCAATTGATTCTAATTCAAAATGGGGACCTCCCCCCTCTTATTCGGGTCAATACAGTATTTTTCTCCCAGTCGCACCCGGTTTACCCTAGGTTTTCAATACGCTTTAAATAGTTCTCACGTGTTTATTACATCAGCGCGTGCATTTTAACGTGGATGACCCATTACTCATTAAATTGCCAAACAGTATGGAAACAAAAAATGTCATTTACATTTTAGCCACATGACATAACTTGGTACTTAAAATGATTTTTAGTTAACTAATTTTAGAAAAAGAACTGTAAGGTGTAAAATTTTTACGTTGTACCCTTATGCATCGTTCACAATAAAAAATGTCATTTTGCCACCAAAACACTATAAGGTAGCGTTAACGCGTTGTCAATTTTCAAAATTGTCATACGTTAACCGTACCCTAACGAAAAAATTGCGTTAACGTTACCCTAAACACGTGTCAAAGCCGTACTCTAATACGTGTCACAGAGCATTTTGTAATACGCGTTAGGGTAGGATTGACGCAATTTTTGCGTTACGGTATAGGGTTAGCGTATCACATTTTTGAAATTTGACACGTGTTAACCGTACCTTATAGTAGTGATTTCGGTGGCAAAATGAAATTTTTTCTTGTGAACAATGCATTATTTTTTTACGAAATCTTGACCATTTTTTCCTCAAAGTTGTGCCAAAAGTTTTAAACAAAAAACACCACACATAAATTTTGTATAACTACGCAAAATTTCACCGCCGAAATTGCTGGAACCTCTGGCAGCAATTCTACCGGAGTCGGCGGTCACGTTTCTGCCGGAACCCGACAGACCTCCTGTTGTAGCTGATCAGCATACATGTTAATTCGGTCTCATAAATATATTTAGCTAGTTGCATACTTCACGTATAATATACAGTGCACATGTATGCTAGCACAAATACGAAAGGAAATACTGGAAACAAAAAACAAATAGTTAAAGCACAGTGCAGTCTGGGTGATTGCAACCAGGAAACGAATATAAACAATGTTTTTAGGTCGTAATATTAGCCGAATCGGCCAATGTATAGAACAGGGCCGGAACAGTAGTATAAGCATATTCCTAGGCCTAAGCCTAACAGTAAGGATTAGCCTATTCCTAAGCCTAAGCCTAAGAGTAAGGATTAGCCTATTCCTAAGCCTAAGTCTAAGCAAAAAGTTAGTCTAAAGCTTAAACTGACTTATTACAGCCCTGCCGGAAAACGATCCGGCCCTGTTCTATACTTGGGCCGCCGAATCAGTATCTTAGCACATATCAACCTCAATTATATCTTTCTCGTCAAATTCGTCTTCTACCTTTCGATCGTCCTCGTCGTCTAAAATAAAACAAATAACCAGTCAACGTAGATGCAAGTATCATCACACAAATGACACTGGAAACACAAATTAGAGGAACGATGTCCAAATTACGTCGCTCTCAGACGCAATCGCTTAACCACAATTTCCATGAACGAAAAAAACTGCGGTTACGTGCACAGTTCGTTGTTATACTTGCGACTAGCGATAGAGTGGCAAACGCGGTCAAAATGCGATTACAAACAAGGTTAAAATTTCAATTAAAGACGCGATTAAAATTTCGATTAAAGACGCGGTTCAAATTTCGATTACAGACACGATGAAAACTGCGGTTAGAGATACCCTCTTTGAAAACTTTATACGAATTAACCCCCTTTCCAAAATCCAGGCTACGTTGATGCACACTACTTGATACTATGGTGAAAAACTATTCTAAATTGTTAATGTTAAAATAAAGTGGTTCAAACCGATACTGAAACCGCGGCTCAAACCGCGACTGCGAACGCAATTCAAATCGAAACTCAGGCGCGACCACAAAAGTGAAACCGCAGTTGGCACAATCGCGGTTTCTGCGCACTCAATAGTTTGTGACTGTATCAGTTTAGTATTTAGATTCAAACTAACCTTCAATTATTAGCTGTTGTAGTTCTATTAAAGAATGCATCAGAACATTGAGTTGCTTCTTGCGCTGAGAAAGCTGAAATTATACCGCAGCAGATTCGCCGCATTTTAAACATTCACCGTGTATGTGGGACTTATCGAAATATAATATTACAAAATTTTATTCATTATTAACCAACGGTAACAGGTATTTTTCACTTTTCGGTTCCGCCTTCTGTATTTTTTCCCTTTCCGTTCCGACACGGGCATTTCGTTATTTCGGATACACCCTGAACTAGCTGTATTCAAAACTAGTTAAGCAAAATTAGCAAACTGTATCTAAATTAAAAAATGTATGTCATACCATCAGGGTGGCAACAAAGGTTCGGATTCGGATTCGGCAAAAATTGAGGTTCGGATTCGGTTGTGGAAAAGCCGAATCCAAAAGCCGAATCCAACAAAGTTCGACAATATGTTTTTTCATTTTTAAGCAATAAAATTTTTAAATACCTTGCTATAAAAAATCAATATTTTTTATTTCAGGTGAGAAATCTCACAACTGACGTCGGGACGAACAATATAAACGTATTAAAAGTTATACGGCTGGCATTACGTTGATATTCTGAAACAAATCATAGATATATCTGAAATTTGCACATGGAGGATTCGGATTCAGTTTCGGATTCGGCAAATTAGCACTGGATTCGGACTCGGATTCGGTCAAATCGCGGATTCGGTGCCACCCTGCATACCATATGCTTGTGATGACACTCACACATAAAATATTAACAACTGTAATTACAATATTCAATTTTTGTCCAATAAACTATCTCAGTATACCTACCTTTGTCTCCAAGGCTTGTTTTCGTTCTTCATACGCTAACGTTTCTGCTTTCGCTCTTGAAAGTTTACTAAATTTAATAAAAAATTGGCAATTTGAAGTTTTCACGCGAGCTACCACGGTTACAAACTTTAAACTTTACCTGAGAAAAGATCAGCTTAATCTGTAAAAAATTACATTATTTACACCAAACTAAACATACTCATGCGTTTCAGCTCTGGATGGATGTTGCGCGATAATACTAAGCATGGCATCGTATTCTGAAAACAAATAAGATTGTTAGTAACACAAGAGGTGTAGACAGGATATCACTTCCGCAAAGGAATAACTTGAATAATCCAGAAAGTGCCGGCACACGTTGAGTAGTTGATCAATCCGCTTCTATTAAGCGGTACAAATTTAGGATTTTGTCCGAAATTTACAGATGTGTCGCATAATTTTACGCTACTAGAAATTATTGTACATCTTATACGCCTGCCCGTTAGTCAAGCTAATGCAACAACTTCTAATTATGCACCGTGCTACGGTTTGTAGTAACACGACGTCGCAATATGGCAATAAACCAGCGTTGATTTGGGAGGGTATTGTAGTACAGTTTGCACAAGTATCATTGAACAATAATCTATTATGATCTCCGTGTAGCTCTACACAGCAATTAGCTGCTTAAAATCGCAAGTGTCACACCCTTACCTAATGAATTATTGTTAATTGTATATGTAGCCGCTAATAAAGTAAAATACCACTACACCGACATGAGATTTTCCACCGATGCCAATTTACTACGACGTTCTTAGGCGGTCACAAAACAAGTTGATCTGACAATATTGCTATCTTTTAATTTCAAAACTGACTAACCTTGCCTATTCCTTTTTATGACCTTCGCTTCTTCCAACTCGTTTTTGGAATCTTCTAAGCGTTTTTGTGCATTTTCGATATTTTCATCTGAAATATGTAAGCTTCGTTACGTTTATAAAACCAAATTCATACTGTACCCATAATATACAAAAAAAACATGAACCTAGCTATAAAACAGTTAGTCATAGTGTCACAGACTCAATACAAATACCACCATGCACCTACTAGTTACACAGTTGATAACGGCACAACAATATTCGTTCGCGAATATGAAGCTAATTATATAAAAACAAGCCTTCACAACATAAACGAAACAATTCCAAGAAATATTTCTGTCATTTCCAAAACCAAAAAAGCAGGAACAAGTAGTGTTGCAATAAATTAAAATGCAATGCGGGACCCGGATCCTGAATTTTTAGGAATCAGATACCGAATCCAGACCCGAACTTTACTAATCAAAAGCCGGAGCTGGACCCGAAACAGTTAAAATATCAGGAATCGAAATTCTCATAATGTACTCTTGAACACAGACAAAAAATGAAAAGACGAAATTTAGGGCATACCAGCCGATAACTGTGGGCTCAATGATGACATCAAAAATTTACAGGTTTACAGGTTTCATTTGTACATTTACGCAAATGTGAGACACCTTGAGAGTAGAAGGGAGCATGCGCTAAAAGTTTTGATTGGAATTAAAATGTTAAACGGCGGGCAAAATCTCAATTCGAGTTTGATGAATTTCGATGAGTGGGATATCAAGTACCCACTATCCAATACTTACCTAGTTTCGTACTTAAATCGTTATAGTATTCAAGCTCTTTTGCATTTGCATGATATATTAACGTAGTTTTGCGAACAGCTGTATCGATTTGCGTGAGAATATTTTGAAGCTTTTTGATTTGTGTTTCTACACTGAAACGTAAGTATGTATATAGTTGACATAAGTAATAGTCATCCCCTCCTAATAACAAATTATTAAAGTCCCTTTCTGCGTGCATGAATCCTAGCTTCGCCTCTGATGTTTACAGGTGCTCAAAGGATCAAGGTGTGGAATGGAAACACGCTGAAATATTGTGTATTTAGCCCACCTGGTATGCGTACGTAGCTCACAGTTTCATACTGGGATGGCAAGTTAAGACACTTGTGAAGTATATGCGAGGTGTTACGAGATGAATTGTGCAGAAGTATTTGAATGAGCATACTTGTCATAACCACTGATAAGATCCATCGTGTAATTGATGTCCTTTGCTCAGAGAACTACTTCGCAATTCAGGAAACGCCTTCACCGTGAAATTAACATAGTAGACTTTGCAAGCAGGGTGCAACCGGAGTTACAATTTACCGGAACCGGAACCAGAATTTCAAAAAATTTCCGGAAACGGAACCGGAAAATGAAAAATACATGCCACCGAAAAATTCTTTTTAATTTTCTTTTCCCGCAATATTATTGGTGAAATAACACTAGTTGGAGATAGATATTCACTTTATCTGTTGTATTCTAGATTTTCATAATCCACAGTAGCAAAATATACCTTCGACGGTTTATTTTCGGCGATTGTCAAGGTTTACATACTATATATACTAATAAAATCTATTTAATTTTTATCTTCTTTTTAGCTAAAAATCTTAATTCATATTGAACTACCGGATTTTTTAATTCCGGTAAAAACGTACCGGAACCGGAACATGAAGGTGTAAAAATGCCGTAACTGGAACCGGAATTCCTGTTGCACCCAGTTTGCAAGTGTAACCTGCATTTCATAAGCTGAAAAAATTGTGGCAAAGCAAAGAATAATTTAGTTCGTTTTTCATACCAGCACGTATTTCTCTGAATTTCTTCCTTGTTCTTGTTGCGCTCACAAACACCTTTTGGTACCTACTGATCTCGATGTCAACTTAAATATTAAGTACCTTTCGGAATTGAAATCAGTATCAGAGAGCAATTTGAAAAAGTGTTTCGCGAGCAGTCCAAATCTACGATCGTCTCCATGACCATCTCCATCTGTTAACAATTTCCACCTTATCGCTTCTTCCAAAACACTCATAGTTTGTTTCCCAACATCAAAAGTTACATATACAATTAGAACAAACAGCCCATAAAATGCGATTGAACTGCAAGAGACGATAAAGGTCGAGCGATTTATCACTACCGAAATACAAGAGCCATTTAATTTTACTCGTTCAGAAATTATGTAATATGTGGCGAAAGTTTTTAATGATCGGAAGAAGTGGCTAAAGTACACTGTTCCTAATAAAAATAAATCTATTTTCAAATTAATTAAAATGACAGTGTATCCCAGATTTTTTACCAGATGTCAATCAAACACGTTGTCAAAATAAGGCCAATTATTCAAATTCTTTTAAAATGTATTTATAGCACCATGCCAAGCAATTTTATTCGCACTTTTAGGTATACTCCAGAATTAATATCAATTTATGTTTGTGAAAGAACACGCTGAGAACAATTAATCAAAAGGCCTTACCATTTTCGAATGTAATTTTGTATAATTTTTGTCGATACTAGCAAAGTATTTACATTGACCAACCAAAATATTTATTTTAAAATATAAAGGCTATATAAAAATAGCAAAAGTAGAAGAGGACAAGGCTGACTACCACTTCCAATTCGAAACGTTTTCTTTTACATATTATTTGGACAGAATAGCAAATAAAACATCACCACAATATGCAAAATTATACGACCTACATAGATGGGTGTAGCAATAAAATTCAGTGTAAAGCATATTCCATCTTTAATTAAAACGCTACAACAAAGAAATGCATATTTAACTTATGCCCATATTATCGAATGTGTATAGTCAGGGTGGTGGAGCCTGGAGTTCAGGACGGATCTGATGGGGGGAGATCACGGGATCTATACCCCGATAACACCCCAACGAAATTAATATTTTTTGCGCATTTGAGTACTAATCTCGCATCTGACTTTTCGCTCGCGATTTTTTAGGGTTTCCACCATTTTTACTTTTGATTACACAATTGTGCGTACGACAAGCGTTTTGTTCGCTTCGCTCGCTAAGGGCAGAGTGGGCCGACCACTCCAGGCGCTGCAAGAGACAGTCTACTTTGAAAACCCTACAGGAACGAAAAGTTAAATTGTTAAACAAGTTTAAATGTGAAGTATGCGGTCGCGTCTTTTTCGCGAATTTTTTTTTGTACCAATGTAGCATAAAACTGCAATTAGAAACTTTAGGGAGTCGCATGTGGGCACTATTCCTTAGACAGTACGAGGATAGCCAATACTGTTCTGACCATGTATCGGAGCAACAAATAAGCCTTAAAGCCTACGCCTAAGCTTTGCCAAGCCGCATTCCGAAAAGCCTAAAGCCTGAAAGCCTAAGCAAAAAATGTAGTCTAGACAAATTAAGCCACCTATTTATAGAAACCGGGATGGCCCTAAAAGTAATATGGGCTCAGTTTTTTGTAAGGAGAGGAAATGTGTTACAATGGGGTGCCATCTCGTAGGTCACAGAGGATATGGTTTCGGATATCTAGTGGCGGCAACGACGTAATTAAAAAATCCAACTTGAACTTCGGATCTCGCTTCCAGACAATCCAAGATCCGTCGGTACCCGACGGGCAAACTGACAATTGCCACAACCTCCTACTTATTCAAAAATTGACATGCTTCCTCCTGCATTTCGAAATCTCAGGTTTGCAATATGGTAGTGTTATTTTGAGTATGCTCAATTGAGAGTATGGGCTTCTCAGATATAATCAAGTAGATGGATCAATACTATTATTACAACTGTTAAAACAAGCAAAACTTATTATTGCTGACAGAGTTCAAAACCACTGTCTCTTTTAATCGCAAGTCGCATGTCAACGGTATTTACACAGCTAGTGTACATGCGTGTTTCCAAATCCGTACTTTCTCGTGTTGGA
Organism: Enoplolaimus lenunculus; assembly: GCA_030248215.1. Taxonomy (NCBI): domain Eukaryota; kingdom Metazoa; phylum Nematoda; class Enoplea; order Enoplida; family Thoracostomopsidae; genus Enoplolaimus; species Enoplolaimus lenunculus. Next base: position 79,042 of record JASANG010002540.1, on the reverse strand, counting down.
GATTAGAACGTAAGTCAGGGCCGTCGTGATGTGACTTCTGTAAGAAAATTTTATGCAAAAATTTCCCTGCAAAAATGAGCATGTTTTATATATGTGAGCTGCAGGATTCAACCGGAATTCCTGTTCCGGTCGAAATTCCCGCAAAAATTCAATTTCAATTCCTGTTCCCATTCCTGCATTCAAACATGCAGGAACCGGAATTTTTATTTAAGGTTTTGATACAAATCATTCATAATCATTTAACTATCGAAACTTTCTTTGAAAAATTGTTATTTCAAAATGAGTGTTTTTGCAATTAGTGCAATTTTGTTAAACTGTTTCTGATGTGTTTTCGAAAAACCTGAGAAAAATCAAAAAATTTGCTTAAGCCACTTTTTGGTGAGTTTTCTAGAAAGTCCAACAGTAGTTGGGTGATGAAAATTATTTTAAATTCCGGTTCTTGTATGGATTTTGGTACCTACAAAGTGTAAGCATGTGAGACCTGCTTGTCCGATATGTGCACATGTAATATTGTGCAGTGCACTGTATGTATGCTATCTGGCAGCATACGGTCGACACACAGTCGAAAATAGGATGGACGGATAAGGGACGACCTTGTTGAAAATAAGGGCATGTAAGCATGTGAGACATGCTTGTCCTGGTGCATATGCAATAAATGCAATGCACATTGTGGTGTACGGTCGACACATATAGTCGACGAAAAATGCAGTTGGAGAGGTGGGCTACGTGGCGCAGTGGTAGAGTGCTCGCTTAAGGATTCATAGGCTAAGAGTTCGATCCCCGCTCTAGCCCGCTTTTCCAGCTGCTTAGTTGAAAGGTCTGATGTCCCGGTTCTATACCTTGACTGACACAAAGAAGTTCAATTCCTGTTCCGGTAAAATTTAGTACCTGCTGTAACTTTGGTGCATCTTACGTATATTATTACAGGCTTGTGTGATTGATTATATATAAATTTAATGAATGGAGGTGCATCTAATGTTTACGTAGGAAAATATTTTGTTCCAGTGACAATTTCCACGTCGCAAAGCTCCGCCATGCCACAACGTTTAAAATTATTTAGTTGCGCATTTGGCGTATTTTTTTGTTATTTTTGTTATGGCATCGTACAAGAAAAAATGTGAGTGCTTACCTATTCCTCTCGTGTGTGACGTAGTGTGAAATATATATATATATTGGCTGGCTTTTAAAAATTTGCGTTTTGTTGAGTGTAATTAAATGTATTAAGGTTAACTCGATTGCTCTAGCCGTTTTTGAACTGCTATTACGGATTGAATATTGTAATTTTTTGCCTTATTTACGTGTATATATAACATATATATATTTGCCAATTATCTGTTTTAGTACAAGGAGCAAATATGGTGAAGAAAAAGAGACGTTTGTGTACACTCAGTCACTAGTATTGTTCCAGTGTTTGTGCAATGCTGCATTTGCATATGCTGGTTAGTTTTCTTACAGCAAGAATTGGGGTGCTCAGTGTATGAGAGGCATTTTTAAATGTTTGTTTGCTTACACATTGATATGCTGTGCCGTGCGGCAATAAACGTGCGTTGTGGTACGGTGCCGAATGGCACCGGCTGGTGATCGACGGCGCCAGACGGCGTCAAAAGTACGTATAGCGCCATCCTAGCTCCCGTTACTTACCTTCAATTGTCGCAGAAACGCGAATGTTTGTTCTGTATTTTCTTACTTTTTAATTTTATGCCTTTCATGTTTAGCCTTGCTCATATTCAACTCACCAGTAGATATAACACCAAACTCGTACTATGCTGCATGTTCAATGTCATATGTTGGTGCGATGTTATCTAGCAATCTAGCGTTACAGTACGTTCCATATCCAACACAGGTCTGTTTGCAAATAAATTTGATTTCACTGTAAAAAATAGTGTAGTTTTTAATATTTTGAATTTTCAACGGGGAAATCTTTAAAAATGTCTTTAAAATATCTTTTAGATAGTTTAAAGTTGACTGTGATTCATTTGCAATGCATTATGCAGGATACGTATATAATTGCATACGCGCCCGTCCAGGCAACTTTCTAAAGTTGGCTTGGATATTGAGCCAAAAAAGCCTGCTACTGCGTAATGTGTATAACTACATACAATTGTTTTAAACTGTCCACTCGCCACGACTTTTGTGAAGATTTTCCACAAGTTGAGACTACGTTTGAATTGTTTTTCAGGTCTTAGGCAAATCTTGTAAACCGATTCCGATTATGATACTCGGAGTGTTACTTGCTCATAAAAGATATCCATTAGCGAAATACATGTTTGTGTTGCTTATCGTTTTGGGTGTCAGTTTGTTTTTGTACAAAGACAAAAAAGCTGCTCGTTCTGAAGCTATTTTTCAGTTTGGATTTGGTGAAGTTTTGCTGGTATGACAAATTTTTAATATGAATGCTGCAGAATATTGTATGTAGTTATTAGTCTGGGCAAATCTGTTTTGAAATAAACATCTGAAAAACTGAAAAGTAAAACATAATCGGGAAACAGTCTTTGACACCAAAAGTAGCACCGTTTGTTTAAAACGTTACAAAGCAATGAGATTATTATATTAAATTACCTGGAATGCGCCTTTGGCAGTGAGTAAAATTCCTTTCTAAGTTTTTATTTTGTACTGTTTACCTTATGCTTTATCCCTATTCGTAAGTCATGGATCTCAGCGAGAATCTGCAGCTGCAATGTTAATGACTGTAAAATTTTGTAAGCGAGACATTGCAGCTGTAGGTTTTGTTTGGATTCCGATTGACAAAACTTGTATTTTGCAAGTACAGGTTGCACTGCAAGTTCTCGGTGTAAAAACATGCACATGTGAATGGGGCTTAACACAATTGTTTCAAGGTAGCGTACACAATTATTTCAAGGTTGCGTCACTTACGCTGGATGGAGTTACTGGAGCGATCCAAGAGCGAATTCGTAGCAATTATACCTGTGTGTCGTATTCCATGATGATGAATATGAATCTGTGGTCAATGCTTTACCTGCTATTTGGTTGGTTTTTAGTTCTTTTGTAAACACTTAATTTTCGTGTATTTTTTTAATTAGTCCCCTCCTCTAGATTTAAGAGCTGTAATGGAAATATACCCCGCCATAGACATAGGTTTTGGCGAAGATCTAAAAACATTAACAATTAAGGGGGTAACAATAATATTATAATTCATATTGTCGAACTGCACATTATAATAACGCTTTCACCTTATCCTAATTTGCGCAATGTTTACCGTTTAAATAGTGGTAGAGAATCTGGAGTTCACAGAAGTTGTGGAAACACTTGTTAGGGCGAGCCAGTGCAGGTTTAAACTTTACAACACCGGTCATTACGATAAGGCCTGCGGTGTGGATTTCTGTGCTGCAAGGCGCCGCACGCCACTTATCGTGAGTATAGCACAACACTAAAGCTTACACATAGGAATAAGTTTAGGCTACAGTTACACCCCGATAAGCAACATGTCCCATAGTTACGGTTATGCATTCCATTTTCAGGACTTATTTTAACTGGAGAAGTGGTTACGTTTAGCCAATTTGTTCACAGATATCCGTTTATCATAGTGGATCTTGTGATATTTTCACTGACAAGTGCTCTTGGCCAGGTAAATCTTTGTTTTTATTTTTTCTATCTAGTGAGAAAATTTGTCAGAATCCTTTCTCAAACATTCAATGACCAAAATTCATTTTTCTTGTAAAAATTGAGTGTATACTTTTTTGATAAGTTATATTTTAAGATGATTTTAGCTTCGTAGTACTGTAACATAAGGGTACTATAGTGATTCTACAATACGTGCTCTAAATACAAACTAAAGTGATGTAGTACATACTGTACCTTCTGCAATTCTATGACTATAACAGAAAACTGTATTATATGAATTTCGGGTAATAGACATTCTACAAAATCGAAAAAGCTTGAAGGTTTAATTCTCTCAGCTACAAAATATTATTTGGCGTACACATGATAACGTTTAAATTATATAAATTGCATACTTATTTTTCAAACTTAATTGATACTAAACCCCACTGCATCTGCAGCAAAATTACTGGGATTGGCTTAATGCTATTGCTTAACTTTGAAATATATTAATGAGTTTTTGTAGATATTTTTTGTTTCAGTGCTTCATATTTATGTTGGTTGCCGAATTTGGGCCGTTAACGTGTAGCATTGTGACAACGACGCGTAAATTTTTCACTATTCTTGCATCTGTGATTTGGTTTCAAAATCCAATGACCGCAAGGCAATGGTTTGGAACTGTTTTGGTGTTTACTGGGCTAACATTAGACAGTGTTTATGGGAAACAAAAGAAGCCGAAATAAACTGTTTTTGCGCACCGGTTACGATAAGTTTTCGATGATTGTTTTAACTTGATTTTGAAATTTAAATGCGTTGCTAGGAAGAAAGGTTCTTATTCAGAGTTTTTCTTGGACACGGTATCTGTTTGCAAAACAGGTTACTCCCTCCTACGAAATGCGTAACATTTTTGCCTTGCCCCTTAAATTAAAAATTCAAGTTGCTACTTTGAGGGCGAATGCTAATTGCTTGAGTTTTAGTTTGAAGCGCAGATTTTAATCGAAATTACGAGCTACAGTCATTGTCATGAGGCGTCAAGTTAACCTAAGCTTCAGTGTAACGACAAGTTTCAGTTTAAACTTTTTGGTAAAAATTAGCCCAAAGCCCAAGCGTATCTACTAGTTTGAAGGGGAACAAGTAACGCCTCATAAAAGGGTAGTTTGCAGTACAATTTTTTCTACAGTAATGGTACGTAGTATAAGTCATTCCTAGAAATAACATTTGTCTGATGATCTGTTTATAGCAACCATTCAGATCAATTTCACATTTGCATATAAGCTTTATCAGTAAATGTCCAGTATATTATCAATACTGATAGTATAATGTGCTTTTATTAGACGAAGTGTAACTGTGTACAATGCTGTAATATGTACATATGATGTGCAAATGTAAAATTTTGCTTCATGTCTGGTTCAGCGCACATTTTTAACTTTCAGCGTGAACCAATTAGACTTTTGCTGGGTTATTTCTGGGCCTTTTCAAGGGATTTTATTTGTTTGTCCCTAACTTTTGTTCGACAGAAAATATATATTTGCGGTTAAATTAACAATATAGGGCATAATCTAGATGCTTATAGCGCTTTATGCACTATGGGTAACGTGAGAGCGACATTACATTTAAGGGAGTCTAGTTTTATCGCGGGAATGTAATAGAGTACAGTACGCTTACGTTTTAGACTATTTTTACTAAGGCTTAGGTTTACGCTTGTGCACTTGTCCTCACGTTGTGCTGCCGGCTAAGGTTAAGCTTAGTCTTCATAATATGCTTAAAAGTAACTATGACGTAGCTTTCGCAAGTTTGTCTGTAAAAATTTCTCAAATTCAGTGAAAAACTATAGTTTGTAATTTTACAAATTATTTGTCTTTCAACGCCAGACCCTCTGTAGAGTGCGCTCATCGGCGATTTTTTGATTTATCTTTCACGGTATTAAAATATAAATTTGAAAACCATATTCTTATATATTTCGTGAACGCTGGTTTTTGATATTATTTACAAAATTGTTGAGAGCGGGCGTGTATGTTGTTATTTGTTTTGTTGCTTAATTTATTATAACGTTGAAATGAGTATATTTATTTGTGGATGACGTGGGCATGTCTTGAATATAGGTAGTAAAATTTATGCTGGCTCTGGATTTAGTACAACCGAGTGTGGTAGCGGCAAATCTTAGGTACTCCCGATCGGAGGTGAAAAATACCGGAGCTGGAGGTCACTTGAGGCGAAATTGGTTTGTAAAATGATGGTTAATTTGTTAATTATTTTAGCCAATATCTACAATATATTGTTAAATTGTTTGGTTTTTACGCGAATTTTCTTGAATTTCGGGAATTCTTTCCTGAAAATTGTGACAAAAGTAAAACGAAACACGCTAAATAGATTAATTTTGCAAAATTCTACTACCGAAATTTGCGGAACCTCCGGTAAAACTTTAACCGGAGCCAACGCCGATGTTCTGTCTGAGCGGGAAGCCGATTTTCTGCCGGAGCCGGAGGCACACCTCCGGTTGCACCGTTGTATTCAGGTTTCGAATACAGGTCAAATATTCTATGGCCCCGGATATCCGTTTGCGATTAAAGTTCGGTGTCTTTCCGTTATAGAAACAGGTAAATTCCGTTTTTGTGCCCTGATGACTAGCTATATATCATAAAGTGACTCAGATTTTCACATAAGGATATTGAGATTGCTAGATTTTTAAAAAATAGTTGGCGTGAAATCTTGTAACCATTTTGGTTTCATTCGTTTTTTCCCAAAACTTCAGTTTTTTTATAGATAAAGTCACAATTTATAATCTCATCATTCATTAGTTTACGAAACTACAAGACCTATTTGCCAACTGCTGATCAGTGGTACACACATTTGAGAATACGGGCTCAGAATTCAACTTTATCTTGATTGTTAAATGATGACCACCGGATATGACAAATGTCTGGATATCCGAAGTGCTATTGTGTAACAAAAATTTTGGAATTGCATGGTTTCACCAGTTAAATAGCTGGATCCGACAAAAAGAAATTGTGTATTTCAATTTCAGGTGGCCAAATTAAGTATTAGTCAGCAAGAATCTTCTAAAACCGAATATTCAGCACTATTAAAGCAGTTGCAAAATAAAAAACTATATGTAGAATTGTACGTTTTGCACTCATAGGAATCAACTTGTGGGTCAGGGTAGTTTCCTTAGAGCAACAAATTAAAACAAGTGCTTGAGAAACGATTATTGAGGTTCGGAAACCCAAAAAAAACGTAAAATTTACTATGTGATATCCGAAATAAAAAAAGTTAATTTCGGATATCCTGATATCCGGATAAATATCCGTCAAGAATTGCCGTATATCCGGATATGAAAAAATATCCGATGCCCATCACTAGTTTAAAGTTCACGGTGATCGTTTCGCGCAGAACTAAATTATACATGTAAGCTCGTGTATAGTGAATCTCGATTTGAATCGAAGTGTTGGCTGAAGGCCGTGTGTTGTATAAATTAACGTAACAGTGGCCTTGAGAAGACATACGTTCGTAGTAATTGCAATTGTCAGCGTTTGCCGTTGAATGTTCTCTACTTGCGTCCCGTCGCTTCTAAATCACATTTGAGTAGAATGCCATGGATAGTACTGAGCAACCGCCACTGCAGTCGCTGATACAGCCTTTAGGGTTGCGCTATGCTTAACTGCGCCTGACACTGGCCCGCGGGTTGTTTTAGCGGTATAGCTGAAGTTTACTTTGGCGGCCTGCCTGAATATTACATTTAAACATTATGTCATGTAACAACATTTGGCCGAACTGGTGCCTTTTCACGCTGCTCAACGTTATGATATGGTTGATTTTAGCAGAAATTGCGGTTTATTTGTACGCCAAGCTGACCGTCCCTGCGTGTTTCGCGTAAGTTTGAATCAATCTATTTTAACCGTGCACGATGCCGGCACGTGAAGCCCGCTGAGAATTTCAAGACCAAAGCGTTGGCGTCGAAATTTACTGCTGAAACCTTGCAGCGTTGACGCTGTCGTTGCTGCGTCTCTGCCGGATGTTTTGGTATCGATCTCTATTATACTCCCTTGTACGTGCGATTGTTGTATAACGATTTTGCTGGTATTACTCCAATCGCGTTCGCTTTCAAATGTAGCAAAAATACGCTGCGTAGCGATTTGCACTGCGATATTTAATACGATTCATTTTGTTTTAATTTAATTTCAGATTACACTCACTTCTGTGGCTGCCATCCGTGTGCGTTTTGTGTTGTTTGATATTTGGTTGTGTTTTGCTCACTGGGAACAAGAAATCTCGATTCACTGCGTTGTCGCTTGATCTATTTGTGATTGTGTTCGTTATACAGGTAGGTGTTATTTTAAAGCCGTGGGAGGAACGAAACGTTATGGGCATTGCAAGGATTTTGCCTTGAGGGCAGCCAACACCGACTATTGTACAGTGTCCACTGCAGACTTAGTCCCAAGGTTACGCTTAGGTATTGCGGCACAAACGACATGAAGACACCGCTATCAGGTATAAACCTATCAACAATTTTGGACATAATTAACGCTTTCTCACATGAATATTTTCAATTTCATATGAGATGTAATTTTCAAGGTAAGATTCGATTCCCAGTCTCTCGGGTTGGACACGTTTATGATGACCACTCAGCTATAGAAGCTCGACTTGTAGATATTTTTCACTGCACATATATGTTAGAATTGTTAAATACTGCTTACAGTGTCTGTGTTGCGCGTATATTACTTGTATTTAGTTGTTCATAGTATGCTCTTGAGTTAAAGGGTTAAACATTTTGCTGCGAATACATTTTTCTGGGTAAGTGAACATTTTAAAGTTTTTCTTTGTACACTTTTGTGCGACCCAAATCTTTACAATGCAAAACTTTCATTGCAGTATCTGGTTAATGTGTGCTTCCGGTAAAATCAATATCCGGTAACCGGCTTCGGTATACAGCCAATAAGTTAGAATCCGGTCGCCCGCCCCCCCCCCCCCCGCTGAAGACTTCCGGGAATAATTTTGCTAGAGCTTTGAAATTTTCAAAAATTTTGTTCTCTGATGTTTTAGTTTATTGGTTCACATTGAGACAAAAAATAATTTTATGGAACATTTTAAAAAAGTATACACCATTTATTTAACGTAGTTCATCCTCGAAATCCGCTGTCGAAAAATCTGTATAATACACGGTTTAGTACGCCAAAGGCGCAGCCATGGCATAGTGGAAGGTTTTACGGGTTAATCCTTCTTCAGACTTTTGTGGTGAAGATGTTTTAGATACTTTTTTCAGTTTGTAGCAAAAGAACGCTTACCATTCGAATTTTTCGTCGAACGTAACCCATCGCTTTTCAGAATCCTGGCTACGGTCAGTGTAAGTTGGCATTTAGCTCATTTATTTTCAGGTGGTCGAATTTGGTATTTCGGAAATATTTGAATGGCGTTTGCTTTTCAATGTCTCTCCTTCGATTGTCACCGGAAACGAAAAGCTTCATGGTGACAGTGACGCAGACAATACGTTGTATTTTTGGTGCAGTCGGATTTATGCAGCTAGCACTGGTTTGATAACTGCATGTGCCGTTGTTTGCAGGTATTGTGTTAGTTACATAATGTTGTTTGTTTCTTTGTTTGTTTGTTTGTTTGCTTGTTTGTTTGTTTGTTTGTTTGTATGTTTGTTTGTTTGTTTGTTCGATTGGTTGTTTGTTTGTTTGTTTATTTGTTTGTTCGATTGGTTGTTTGTTTATTTGTTTGTTTGTTTGTTCGATTGGTTGTTTGTTTGTTTATTTTTTTGTTTGTTTGTATGTATGTTTGTTTGTTTGTTTGTTCGATTGGTTGTTTGTTTGTATGTTTGTTTGTTTGCTTGTTTTTTGTTTGTTTGTTTGTTTATTTGTTTGTTTGTATGTATGTATGTTTGTTTGTTTGTTTGTTTGAATATTTTGTGGATAGTAAAAGTTAGCCGTCGAACGAATTTTAGCAAACGTATTTTGTGTTCTGTTTACTAAACATATATTTTGTTGTTTCAGTATGGCAATAATTGTGTTGTGGAAAGTTGTTCGCGGTGAAAAATACGCTGTAAGTTGAAACTATGTATTTTGAAATAAATCTGTTAAGTCAGTGTATAATTATTAAAGTAAAACAAAGTAGGAAAATATAATCCCGATTTAAGTTTCAACGTAGCGCTATGCTTGTGCAGCGCCGTCCATTACCGTACGGTATCGTACGTGAGTAACTTGTGTACAGTATCGCACGGTGACCAACGGCGCCGGACGTCATCAAAAGTATAGCGCCATACTTAATGTTTATTTTGAGGTATACGAACCGATGAATCGTCGCCGTATACAACTGTCTCGTTTGTACCGGTGTACCGATGCTCATTCTGTATCCAGTCACGTCACTCCATTTATGCCTGTGGTAAGCAAAGAACTCAGGACTTTTTCCTCGGCACCGGATCCGGGGCCAACACTTCACTTATGCCTGTGGTAAGCAAAGAACTCGGGGCTTTTTCCTCGGCACAGAATCCGGGGCCAACACTTAGTTTGTCCGGTCCTAACTGAAGCCTAATTTTAGTTGCAATCGTCGTCCTCGATTAACTTGTTGCATCTTAAAGCGTTCAATCAAAACTTGGTGTTGTGGTCATTCAAAAACTTTATAAATTTTTCAGTACAGCCATTTTTGCGTTACATGGAAAACCATATGTTTCGATTCAGCGTTTCATTTTCGACAAAACTATGTCAAAATAAATACATATTCAGTTCAATGTCCATTTGCCCTGGTTGCTACGGGCCCCGCCCCGGGAAAAATTCCGGTCTTGAAACGAATTCTAGTCTAATGTTTATTTATAATTTTATACAATGTACAGCATTAGATGGGGAGAGCAACAAAATAGCAACATAATACTAAAGAGCAGATATAAAACTGGGGAGTGTGGCTTGATGCGGTTTGGCAGATTTTGCCGTTTCGTTTGGTACATGATGAAATCCGCTTCATACTGGGTAAATATCCGATTAATTTGTTTCGCTTTTGAATTTTTTCATTTCAAAAGTAACGTGAAATTTTTTCGAAAGATTGACTATCCAAAATAATGTTCCTTTATTGAATTTTCGGATCTGCCGGTTGCTAATTCAGTTTAAAACTGTGCTAAGTCTGTAAAAAAGTAGTCAGAAGACAGATTAATCATAATATTAACGTACGAAAATCCTCATAAAAATGGTTTAAAATCTGCTAATTTGTCATTTCATTACTGGTATTTTACACTACCAAATGAGGCAGGCTTTTTATTCTTGATGTCTCATGGGGCGGTTTGAAAAAATGTATCGAGGAACGAGAAACCGTGGAATGACAGTAGGCTGTGTGGATATTTCTGTTGAAGTGACTAGGATGTTAGTATCCGCATCCGGTGTTCTAGTTTGCTAGGTTTTTTTTAAAAGTATAACATAAACTTTATTATATAAAAAAGTGAAATTCATTTTTAATATTAGATACAATTTAATTTTCAGGTTTCCATAGCAGATGAAGGTCGCGCGTTGGATTTGAATCGCGTCGATCACAGTTTCTGGCAGCGTTTGATGGAGAATAATGTGCGGCATAAAGTGAAATTCATTTTTAATATTAGATACAATTTAATTTTCAGGTTTCCATAGCAGATGAAGGTCGCGCGTTGGATTTGAATCGCGTCGATCACAGTTTCTGGCAGCGTTTGATGGAGAATAATGTGCGGCATGGAGAAACGTTTGAAATGCCGCATGATTTGTTGCTGTACACAGAAGGCAGATCTTCCACGCCGAAATCGAAATATTCGCTTCAAAACGATGTGTATTATGCGGCTGGACCGTATGGACGTCTTGACGTAAGTGGTTTTCAATGTTATGTCACGGTTCGGACAGAAATTAAATTTCACCGTGAAATGTGCCGAAACTGGAGGTAATTTTTAATAGGAACACGAATTCTGTTGGTTCTTTGGTATTTATAGCGTGTTTTAACTTTTTTATTTTGAGTGTCTGGTTTATTATATCTAGTGATTTTTATTATCTTTAGTTATTATTATTATTATTATTATTATTTGTGTATTGTTATATTTGTCTTTTTTACTTCAGAATTTGACGTTTGGTTTGATGACACGGTCACGAGCACAAATACAGTCGACATCATCAGAAACTGCATGGCGGGTACAGCATTCTGCATCGCTACAGAAACGCCAACGAGCTTTACTTTTGAATAACTGTAACAACAATAATAATCATAATAATAATAGTATAAATAATAATAATAATAATAATAATAATAATAAGAATAATAATAATAATAAGGAATATAACAATGACAATAATAAAATTAATAATAATAAATATCACAATGATAATAAAAATAATAATAATCCTGTAGAAATAAGAGAGACGCCTCCTGCAGTTTGTCTTGCCAGACGTGCATCAGCGGTTCGACGGCCCCTTGAAATTGCTTTAACACAAGCAGCAGTGGGACGTTGGTCGGAAATTTCGGATTCTTATTCGAATAACAGTCAGAATGCTATGGAAATTTCAGATGGACTAACCAGAAAAAATGAAGCGTCGAACAGTAAAAACGACGGCAATGATGGTTTAACGTTGAATCGGAATTGCAAGGTGGGTGAATGCAGTCAAGGGGGTTGTGAGAGCGATTTGAGGGAAAATTGCATCCGGCAAGCTTGGGATTTGAGAACACATGGGGAAGAGGTGAAAAATGAGGACGGAGATGGGGTTGGTTTTGGATCTAAAATGGAACAGTCGGGCTGTGGTCTCGTAAGTGCTCCCCAGAATATTAATTGTGTCACCGAGTCCTGCGTTTCAGCTCTGTGATAGTAGTAGCTGTTTCAATTATATGCAAAGTTATATTTTTAGGAGCGTAACAGTGTACTAAAGCCTGTTGCTCGGTTATTATATAAAACTAAAGTCTATGTGTTAGGCGAAGCAAATAATTAGTCTAATGCGGGGTTCAAATTATAACTGGGGCAGCTTGGGACACGTTTTGTGTCTATTAGACTATTGGTTAACATTTTGTCTGCTTGTAGACACCATATCTCATGCAAAAATTCGTATTTGTCTGCTATTATCATGTGTAGGTTACTTTTTGTTCCTCAATATCATAATATGATATTAGTGGTATTGTCTTCGAGTATCATACGATTATTTTCAAATGTCTGCATGCTTAAGGTAACACACCCAAATTGTCCTGTTGAATATCATATGTGATATTTGAATTTTTGAATTATGAAGCTGTGGTTCTAAGCGATTTTGTGTCGGAAGTGAGCACATCTGTTCCTCTGTCATTTGACTTTTCATTCATTTATCAGCGCACAAAGATTACACTGTCTCACTCAATATCATATGATATTCTTTAAAATTTTGGAATATCATATGATATTCGCATAAATGTCACATAGTATCACGTGACATACCGTCCCTTGTACACAATGTTCATTTTAGAGCGGTTCGAGTTTTTTCTGTTGACCCTATATAAAGCCCGAATTTCAACGTAGACGTCGAGTCAACATGGACAAACCGTGACCCACCTACCCTGGTTGTAACGTGAACCCCGTGTAAGCTTAAAGGCAGCGGTTCATAAGTCCGGTGACAATTTATTGTAGTTCTGAAATCAGTGCTTTGTGTGTTATTGAGACTCGATTGCCTTATTGTTAAGGCGACACAAAGAATTATTAGTGTAAAGCGTAAAATTATTCTACTGCAGTGACGTCATAAAACGGAATGTCGCTAAATGTAACGGTTCCAGTTGCAATTTATGTGTGTCGCGTACTGCCATTTTTCCATTTTTCAGTGTCATATTGGGCCATTTTCGCTTTTGCTTTAATTTTTTATTTTTTGTTTACTTTGTATTTATTCTAATTGTTTTATAGTCTCATTATATTGTTTGTGTAAGTAACAGAAGTAAAGCTTTTATATCTCGGTACTGTTTTAATTGAGCGTTATGATCTTGAGTTGGGTTAATGGGTGAGTTTGCGTTTTTGCCAAGCAAAATAAGGCCAATATTTTCTTTTTAACAGATGAACCGGGTACAACAGGACCTATGTCACCGGGGCAAGCTGCAAATTGAGCCCAGACTTAAATAGAATTGTACACCATAATTTCCAATAAGGTGATTAAACAACGCAATGTGGGAATTAAGTAAATATTAACTTTCTGAGCTGGTTTAAGTCCGGGTGAGTTGATTAAATAAACTTAAAAATATAATTTCAATCAATTCAGAACTGTGTGGTTTGAGTGGATTCAACGCATACTGAGTTAAAATCAACTCGCTGTAGTTTACAATGATAGGGACCGGTAGTTTTGGTAGTTAGATTTGATTTTTAGTAAAAAGTGTTGGCGACATTTCTTACAGAAAAAGTGTTTATTGAAGCAAAAGTCGGACGACAACTTTTAATATATTTGTAGCAAATTTAATTGTCAATTTTGTCGGTTCCGGCTCCTGTGGAACTTATGGCGAAGGTTATGGCAGTTGTAACCAATTATTTTGAGGGCGTAACAGTAGCAGAAGAATATGTCAAAACCGGCCCATGAATAGAACAGGGCCGGAACGTTTTCCTGCAGGGCTGTAATAGTGTCAGATTAAGCTTTAGACTAACTTTTTTGCTTATGCATAGGCTTGGGCTCCAAAAGCTTAAGCCACCGTAATGATAAACCAATAAGTAAACCCAAGCCTTGGGCTAAGCAAACAAGTATAAGTTTAAGGTTAAGCTTGAATTGGAGTCCAATGCGGACACACGGTACGTTCCTCAAAGTAACATGGGCCTTAAATTTAATAGTGAAATTTTCATATTTTTATGAAAATTTGTACCAATGAGCTTGTTCGCTAGATTATTGTTGCAATTAACAACACAGTAAAAAACATTTGCAGTCAAAATTACAATGACACAGCATAAATGGATTGAAGTCGAAGCGCCTAGTAATATTGCATTGATAAAGTATTGGGGAAAGAAAGATAGCAACGAAATGTTACCGTTGAACGATTCTCTTAGTGTTACACTTAATGCGTTTACTGCCCGAACAAAAATCGCAGTAAGTCATTTTCATTGGCTGCAGCTGGTATACTCAAAATATTGTTTTTAATACAAATCTCGGCGATTGAAAAGTCAAAGTTGCCTTCGAAATATGGCAAAAATGCTTGAATGACATGGCCAATGTTACTTTAAGGGGCGTAACAGTAGATTAAGCGTATGCCTAAGCCTAAGCTTAAGCGTTGCAAAAATGTGTTCCTAAGTCTAAGTCTAAGCCTAAGCGTAAGCAAAAAAAATGTAATCTAAAATCTAAACGTACTCTTTTATAGATCCACCAGAAACGTGGACACATCTGAAAGTAACATGGGCCAAAGACATTTTGGTTAAAATATTAACAGAAATTTTGCTGCCGAAATTGTCTGAACAAACCCGCACACACCCTGGTACGCGAACAGCCAGAGGTGTGCAGTTTTTGCAAATGGTCATTTTGCAGTTTTTTTTCTATGAGCTTAAAGGGTTTTAGTCGATATTTTAGGCGAGAAACTTTATTAAGAATTTATTACTTAAATTTTGAAGCTGTAAGCGTATAAGGGTTGTGCTGTATTCGCTGGGCGGCACCGAGCGTCATTTCAAAAATAATTTATAAGAAACGGCACAATGCCGCATGGCGCCGCCCGCCGCCGCGCTACCGCTCTGAAATTTAGATTTATTTGCGGTGCGCTTTGCATCGCAATACTGCACGGCGGTGAAACGGCGGCGGCGTCGAGCGGCAAACAGACTTCGGCGCCCGCGCGGCGATGGACGGTGAAGTGCGGCGTTGCGCGGCACAGAACATTGTAGCACAACCCAAAGTTAAAATTAAAAAAATTTAAGCATAATTTTTTGCCGTTCGTTGTCTTGTTTGTAGCACAACATATTTAAACGATATTTGTTGGTGTTTTAGGTAATTCCGACAAGCGGCAAAGATTGTCTGTCAGTTAATGGTTTAGAACAAGTGTGTTCAGCAAATAGTCGGTATGCGAAAGTATTTCAACATTTACGCCATTTGTTAGAACAACAAAATACTGGTGAACATTTGCCTAAGAAGCAAAAACTGGCTCAGGTTAGTTGCTTTATTATTATTATTATTATTATTATTATTATTATTATTATTGTTATTATTATTATTATTATTATTAATGGTTGGGTTGCAGAGACGTTATTTATAAATACGCCTTAGAGTTTACGGAGTAGCAAAAAAATTGGCATCTGGATCCGGTATTATAACTTGCCAGATGTTACGAAAATTTTCAAAAATAATGACATCGTCCTACTCATTCATTTGCTTTTGCAGTTTTATTCGTTATTCTGACAAAAAAGACTTTCTATTATTTTAAGATTGGGGCATCCCGGAACACGTTTTGTCCCTTGTTGATTCGACATCAATATAAAATTTTGTGATCTGAATAGCGGGTTGTAGACAAAATGTGAATGTCACATGATATTGGCTTACAAATCCTGCATCTCCAGAATGTACAAACAGACATATGTCACACGTTACCAGGGGACATTTATGAGAATATCATATGATATTCCGAAATTCCACCGAATATCACGTGATATTATGCAGGACAATGTAATTTCTGCGAATGAATAATATAACAAAAAGACAGATAATTTAGCTTTAAGTGATTTGGAACACTAAATTAGCTTCTGTTTTTCTGTTTAGTTCTGCCTAAATATATTCCTAAGTACAAATAATTCAAACTTTAAATTTTAGTATCATATGATATTCTTCAGAACCTTCAGGCTAGTGTACCACAACCGTGCAGACATTTTCAAACATGCCATATGATACTGACTGACAATATCTCAAATATCATATGATATTGCAGTACAAATAGTGGATGTCACATTAAGATAGCAGACAATTCAATTTTTTTCAATTTGACAACGGATTTACGTGTAGACAAAATGTTATCCGCTATTGTAATAGGCACCAAACGCGTTTCATACTGCCTCAGTTAGGAACGTGAACCCTGCATTATGTTAGCCGTTGTTAACCTGTCATTTTAGTATCAAAAACTTAAATTAATCTTTTTATTGGCGTTCAAAAAAACATTTAAATTATTTAAAAAACAAAACAAAATTTTTCAACAATTTTCAAAAATGTTTAAGTTTTGAAAATTTTTGGTCATTTTTTATTTTTACGGATGATCACAAATCAAAAACGGAACCGTTTCATTTCGTTGTCGAATCGTCAAATAATTTTCCGACCAGCGCAGGATTGGCGTCGTCGGCAGCTGGATTTGCGGCATTAGCGTTTGGTTTAGGAAAACTTTTCAATTTAAATTTCGATTCGGTTGCAACTCTGGCAAGATATGGTATGTTTTGGTGAAACTTTTGGAAATTTGAATAATCAAAGGCATCGCCGTGAAGCGGCTGTGGTTTATAGCCTTGCGAGATTAGGCGGGGGGGGGGGGTCAGTGACAACGGTTAGTTCGTACTGATATCTGTCATTGCAAGGATATATTACCTCATTGAACGATCGTGTACAATTTGTTATATTTCTACCAAAGAATCAGTATTTTTAAATGTGCAGTACATATTTTGTATGCGCAGTACAATTTCTTCGCAAAACGTGACAGTCCTCTGGTGCTCGCGCGTGAAGATTTCATAGCCGAGCGGTGACGCTAAACGTGCCCCATCGGGAAATTTGGGGTGCGTAGAATTCGCAAATATTCACGACGCAACGAAAGCAGGTAGGAGACAGATCAGTGTTACTCTACTCGGGGCGTCTCGTGTACTCGCGATTGCTACCCGCAGGCAAACGAGAGAGACGACACGCAGAGCAACATTGACCGCCAGTTTTAACCGCTCGCTTTTCAGGGTCAGGGTCCGCGTGTCGGAGTGTTTGTGGCGGCTGGACGCATTGGTACTGTGATGACGGTCATGTTGAAACGTTTTTGCCTGCAAATCATTGGCCGGACCTTTGTGCAGTGATTGCTATCGTTAGCGAAAGTCAAAAATCGGTATCGAGTACGGAAGCAATGCAGGTATGGATATAAATTGTCGCAACGCAAACAGTTACACGGGGTATTTTGCTGCATTCTTTGCTCTATATTTATATTATTATTGTTACCAGTCGTAGTGGGACTACATACATTGAGCGAAGCTCGAACACACTTAAGCAAGTAAGCTAATATGCAAATTAGTTATTAGCTAACTATACATTTATCGGTTTATTCAAATTCGTCGCACCCAAAAACCCCGTCAATAACCCTAATAATTAGTGAAATAATTGAAAAAGTTAAGGCTCATCAATTAAGCGAATATGCAAATTAGCTATTTAGCTAACTATTCAATTATCGGTTTTGAAGGTTTGTAGACAATTTATTTAAATTCCTTGCATCCAAAAATCGTTCATTACTGGGATTAGATTGCTTGTAACCCTAAAAATTAATGAAATATTGTAAGACGTCTTAATTTAGGCAAATCAGTTATGCTAATGTAAGATTGACTTGAGGCAGCTATAATTACTTCAATGCTGTGAATTTCTCTCAGTTGTAGCAACATGCTACGTGTAACAGTTTGCACTGCGAAACATATTTAGTAAACTGAAGACAGTTTGACTGGCGAACAGCGTAGTTCAGTCACTGATACTGTATCTAACGGCCTAGGCGTTACATCAGAACCTATCTATTTGACCGTAGTTGCTGAGCACTCTGAATCCGGCGGTATTATGTTGTTGCCCCATGAAGCCTAAACCTAAGCCTACGCGACAACCTAAACAGAAGTTCTACGCCTAAGCCTACTGGTCTCTAACGTTTCTAGTAGCCTTGTCTCTTAATGAACACAGATCCTTGTGCAGAGTAATATTTGTTGAAGCTGAAGCGACTTCTTGTGGTATGCACACTGAATAAACTGGCTGAATCTTTGAAATGACAAAATTATTTCTCGTTCGTTGCGTTCGTTCGTAAAACAGTCGCAAAAGGTAAATGCCTGTCATGAAACAAAGGCGTAGACAGTATTGTTAATAATCAGGAACGGGTACAGTTTTGGTTTATCAAATTTCGAAATGGTTCTTTGTTTGACCAGCTGACGACAGATATTAATTACCATTAGAAAAAACATCGTAAACGGGGATTAAGTGCTTGATCGCTGTAACCCCCGTTGATTATGCCATTGTCATAAAGTGAAATATATGTTTTACGCCACTGTGCAAACTACCACTTCAAAAATGCTGGTATTATGTTTGTCTCTGTGGTCTTTGATCGCTTTATACGCACGCGTGGATAGTCATAATGGATACGGTTGGAAACAGTTCAATATTTGTTGGCTTTGGGGCTCGCGTATCGATTTTTGAGGAACGCATCGACACCAAAATGATATGCCACGGTATTGAGCTTACACCTTTGTTCAATATTTTTTCAGAGATCCGTCAATACAAGTACATTAATCAAATATCGCACAAAATTCGTCGTTCCTGAACGTATTAAACAATTAAAAATTGCACTTGAAAAGTGCGATTTTAAACAATTTGCGTCAATTGTAATGGCAGATTCAAATCAATTGCATGCAATTTGTATGGACACAATGCCTCCTATTGGTTATCTCACCGAAGTGAGTCATACGCTAATTTCATTGGCGCACGGTTTTAATGCAATCCACCAGTCAGAAACGAGCATTGCGTATACGTTTGATGCAGGACCAAATGCGTGTTTTTTAGTGTCAAAAAGTGTTTTGAAGCAATTTTTGTCGCATTTGACTGCTGTTTTTCCGCCTCGAAGTTCAAATTTGCACGATTTTGTACGGTTTGAGTCGAATTTTGAACAATTGTCGAACGATTACGATAGTTTGAGTGAAAAAACACTTTGTGATTGGTTGAGGATTAAACCTGTACCCGACGGCCTGAAACAACTATTTGTGACACGTGTGGGTGCTGGTCCAAGTGTGATAGCGAAATCATGGTAGAATACGTCGTGTACACGGATATCCGTTTCCGGGTGTGGAAATTAACTGAAATTTGGGCATTTTTATGCTTATGTTTATTTGTCAATTACTTGACTGGCATGGTATAATCAGATAGTCGTGATCGGTAAAAAAATCGGTGTTCGTTTCCGTTTCCGTTATCGAAAACCGGAAGTTCCGTTACGTTTACGCACTTAATCAGTTGTCTCACTTGCATATTACTCAATTTTTCATTACTGATATATGTGCTGCAATTGTTCGAGTTGAAATAAAAATGACGAAATTCATTCGAAATCGTAAAGATATGGGTGCATCGTCTATTTTTTGATTAAAATGTAACAGAACGTTGAGTGAATATTTGTATGCTTTAATTGTATTCGCAGAAATGTAACAATTTTTGAAACTTTTGCACTTCAATAAAAGTTTTTGGTTTGCGTTTTTAAGTCAATCAGTGTTATGGCGGTTCGCATTGATTATGTTCCAATCAAAATCTAAATTTCTAAAGCTTATGCTGGATCTAAATGTGAGTCTAAGTGCACAGATACCTAAGCCAGACGATTTGGTTTGGAACGTGTACTATAGGTATGAACCTGAAAAATAAACAGAAAATGTAACACTGTTTCTGTTTAAAACCGTGGATTTGCACTGTAAATTCCAGTGAATTGATTTTCGCTTATAGAATGAGTTGAATCCACTCAAAACTCAAGAGTTCTGAATTGATTGAAATCGTTTTGAGTTAAATAATCAGCTCACCCGGATTTAAACCATCTCAGCTGAGGCTGTACAAATGTTTCACATCAACTTTTTATGTCATTAAGCGTAGCATTCAAGCGAACGAACTATAGATATTTGGGCCTATGCAAAGATCAGCGGCGGGACGTTTTACAGTGCGATTAGAAAAGAGTAAGGTTAAAGCTTTAGACTACTTTTATGCTTAGCTTAGGCTTAGGAATATGTTCATTCTTACGCTTAGGCTTTGGTTTAGACATATGTTCATTCTTACGCTTTTAGGCTTAGGCTTAGGAATATGCTTATAACACTGTTCCGCCCCTGTACTTTACATTGGCCGAACTTTGTCAAATGGCATCCTTCGATGAAGGCTTTGCTGTTTAATTCGAGGTTCCAACAAGTTTTTGATCGCGTTGAATATGCGCGTATATAAACTGAACAAACAGGTACATTTGCTATAGACACGTTCCAAAATATAATTGCGTCAGAAATCAGTGTATGTCAACCAGAAATCAGTGTATGTCAATGTCCGACTGGATACTTAATATACTGAATACCGGAACGGGATGTTAGCCCGAACGAGCATCTAAACATTGTATACTGTTGGAAACACTTAGAATCGCGTAAAAGACTTTGTTTATTGAACTAAACTGAGCTGTTAAGTTAGATTTTTTATTTTTGCTTTAGTTTGAAAACGCTAGCTTCTTAAACTTGCACGAAAATGCAATCGCAGCCGCTTGTAAAAACCAATTCCGGGGGTTTATACTGGACACCGTATTAATTGGATACAGATATTTGTATTTTGCCCGATATTAAACCGGAACCAGATATCCGGTCGATGCCTGTTTGCAGGATATTAAACCGGAACCGGATATCCGGTCGATCCTTGACCCTGGTGTATTTCTTTCGCATGTAAAACGCAAGTTTTTGTGATCATTGCCGCGAGCGAAACCAGAATCGCCGCGTGAAGACGGTGCCAAAAGTGTTTTGACAGCGGTTGCTCAAACAGCGGCTTGCTATGCTAGCTTCATGTTTTAGAATCTGTCCGCGTGCTTAAAAAGCATTCTGAAGTATCTACCGCAAAATTTACTAGAAACTTCCAATAAATCATGTGGATTGTTTTAGGGCAAGGCTGACCATTTGTCCTGCTTGGTTTGAGACCTGGTTGTGTACAGCTGTCTAAATGGTCATGACATTACGTAATTTTTACCCGGGTTTAGCGCAGCTTAATACTTCGTAGATATATCTATCTATTAAAGCTGGTGTGCCTTATACGTAATTTGGGCCACTTTCCAGCATTACTTTGTTTGCAATATGTTCTTAGAACAAAAACATGATTGTTCTGACCGGGCTTTAGCGCAGCTTAATACTTCATAAACATATCTATCTATTAAAACCGGAGTGTCTTATATACGTAATTTGGCCAACTTTCCACCATTACTTTGTTTGCAATATGTTCTTAGAACAAAAACATGATTGTTCTGTGAAAAGAAACTTTAGCATGCAGATTGTTGTAGGTTTGCGAACTTTTGCGCATTGCGCTAAAGCCATCTGATCAGTAGTATATATTACGGTAAAAATAATCTATTATTTAAAACTTCGATAACCAGTGTGCAACCGGAATTCGGGTTCCGGGAGGGAAATCCGGTATCTTTCACTATCCGGTTCCGGTCATAAATCCTGTAATCTTCACCGGAATTTTTCGTTATTTTCGGTATTGAACATTTTTGTCATTCGAAAATTTCAGAAAGATTGGCATTATTATTCTAACTCATTTTTCTAAAATTATCTGAGCGTCGTGTATTTCCAAAATTTTCAATTTGTGCCATACTCCATAGTTTACGTATCATGTGTTTCCACCTACTGCATTTGTTTCAAGATTTCGGCATTCTAAATAGTGTGTTTACTTACAGCATTAAAAGTGATAAAAACGTTAAAAATGGTTTTTTGGTAACAAATATTTTTATTTTCCGGTTCCGGTATTTTATAACTCTCCGTTTTCACCCTGTCGTTAACTGATGTTTAAATCAAATATTCTTAAGATAATTATCATTTTATTGTTTAGAGATGAAAGAATGCTCGCATACTAATAACTTCATTATAATAAACTCGAGTTTGAATGCATTAATATTTATTGCTAACCTGTCATGCTTCAAAATTGTATTCAAGCTTCGTACTTGGAAATTTGCAAAAAAATAGCTTAAATCGTAAACTTGATGATAGCCAGGGAGTAAAGTGATAATAAAAATAACGGAAACCGATAGTAATCGAAATAGCGACAACGAAAAACAGATATTGAAGTATAAAGCGTTCAAATATTTGTTATTTTTCTGCCAACACAATTGAGACATGCAAATGATCACCGAGTTCCTAAAATTTTGAAGAAACGATAGCGGATGCATTGAAATTTTTAAAGTTTTGGATAGGTTTTGTATATCATTTTTATTTCATTTCGACTCAATTGCAGCATGTATTTAATGAAAAATTTCAACATATATGCGTTATTTATAACCCATTTTGATCGTAACAAAAATGCCGAAATTTCGCCAATTTCTATACCGGAAACACAGATATTGATTTTTACCCGAAGCCGATATCCGGTTACACCCAGGTAATAGCATTAGGTTTCAGTATTGGCAATAATTGGTCATAAAGGTCTAAACACGAATAAAATATAACTTGAAAATGTGTTAAAATGCCAGGCAAATTGTTTAAATGAGTTATAATTTAAATTTGGTAAAAAATGAACCACTGTGTTCAGTATTAACTGTAAAATTTGGGGCATCTGGTTTAAAAGTTTACCGTCTGTCGCTGTTATCTTTTACCCTCGAGCCAGCCAGGGCCCACTGTCCCACAGTGAACACCAAACTAATAAATATATTGTTCACAACGAAAAGTTTCGCGGTCTACCGGGAGCGTAAACTTGTTGACAGGTTTTCGACGGTTGTCAATTGAAACTATTTTATTGTTTTATTTTATTTTGTTTTATTTTATTTTGTTTTGTTTTATTTTGTTTTATCTTATTTTGTTTATTTTATTATTTTACGGATGTTGTTTATGTTGCTGCAGTTGATGTTAATGTTGTTCTTTGTTGTTGTTGTTGTTGTTGTTGTTATGTTTGTTGTTTTTGTTGTTTTTTGTTGTTGTTGTTGTTATTTTAGTTGTTTTTGTTGTTTTTCGTTGTTGTTGTTGTTGTTGTTGTTGTTCGTTGTTGTTATTATTATTTTTGTTGTTGTTTTTGTTGTTATTATTATTTTTTGTTTTTGTTGTTGTTGTTATCGTTTCTGGTGGTTGTTATCGATAGTTGTTCAGAATAAAATAATCAAAATTGACAACGTGGAAACATGAACAATTTTGTGGTTAAATTGTATGTATTTCGGTTTTAGTCTTCAGGGATTCGCTATTTATGTCGATAAAACAATTTTGTTAGATTTCCAGTTAGCAAATTGAAAAATAGCATTGCTAAAGTTGAACGAAACCGATACAGTTATTATTGCAGTAGGACTAAAATGCAAAGTCAAGTAATGACCAAACTGCTTGCATATATTTTGCGGTTATTTTTACTGATTGCGCAGGAAAACAATATGTATATCAGGGTTCAACCGGAATTCCTGCAAAATTCAATTCCTGTTCCAGTTCCTGTTCCTCTATTTAAAGTGGCAGGAATCGGAATTTTTATACTGTGTTGTTGCAATTTCCTGATCATTTAAAAGTATTGGAAACTTTGTTTTTGAAAAACTTTATTTCGATATGAGTGTTTTTGCAATTTGCTTCAATTTTGTTAATAATCTGTTTGTGATGTATTTTCGCAAAACCTGATGATGAAATAGCTAAAAATTCGCGAAGCAACAATTGTCGGCCAAAACAGTGCAGTTCACTGCGACAAATAAGAGGGCATGTGACAAAATGTTTTCTTTGCTTTTAATATGCTTTTCGCGGCATTTTTTGAATACGAATATAGCAAATTTATGCTATTATGCAGACACCAGGGTCATTGAAAAACAGTTTTAGCTTAAAAAAGGTATTCCCGCAGCGACAAAAGGTCTAAAATACGCTATTTACAGATTTTAAAATGTTAAATTTCACAAACACGGCAAAATAGCTTTTTAAACCGAAAATGTCTTATGCGTAGGCAATTTTAATATCACATTTTATTTTGATTCATTATACAGCACAAAACAGGGTGCAGAAAAAGTAAAAATGACACCTGAAATCCTGTAAAAAATTGAAACAACTTGAAAGTATTTTAATTAGCAAATAAGGTCAAGCTAAATTTCGAACTCACTCTACACTGAAAACACGGGTTTGTTAATATTTACACCCTCGCAAAAAGAAATCCTAACTTGCGTTCCTGTATTTGACCCTTTGCAGGTTGAACGAACCATTCAACTTGGAAATCATTGCTTTTGTACTATGGTTTGAATTGGACATTTAAAATCCGATTTTAAATGGCCCGTTGAGATTTGACTAAAATCTGGCACAAATCTCAACACATTTAAACCGGTAAAGTAAATGACCAGCAAAAATGTACCGAGAGGGGAAGGCGCGGGGCGTCATGGTGACCGCCGTGCCCCCCCGTTCTTAGTCCAAAGATTTTATTGTCTAAAATGACATTTTCTGTTTAAATAATTGTTAATAGTTTGTGAGTTTTATTGTATTAATGAAGTCGACTTGTTTTCTGAGCCGACTCCCGTTGATCAGAATTTCAGTGTAAATGACTCTATGATGAGCAGAACGCTACTGTTTTGAACAAAAACAACTTTAGTCAATTTTATTCTACTTAAAATCGAGAACGCGTGTAGTTTATCATTTTATTTCGTCTGATCGAAGAATGTTTTAAAACGAGTACTTGGGTACGTGGGGATTTTGGATATTAAACTTAAACAGAACGTAAATAAACTACACTGTAAATTGCAATGAGTTGATCAATCGTTTCAGCTAGCGAGTTGGTTATTTCTGAATTAATATCAATAAACATTATAACTGACTCTGAGTTGAGTAAACTTTGGGTGAGTTGATTAATTAACTCAGAATGATTTGAATCAACTCAAAATTCGGAGTTCTGATAGTCCTAACTCAGACTGAGTGATTCAACTCATTCTGAGTTTAAATCTACTCACACTGAAAATAACATTGTAGCTGCTTGGAAATATTAACGATTTTAAGAATCAAAAATTTTGGCTAAACCATATTATAAGAGACACTACTGTGTCCTTCCTTATGATAAATTGGGACAATAACCGCTTAAATATATTAACAGTGTGAGCCGATGAGACTGGTTGAAATTCCGTTCAAGGCGTCCTCAAGTGGGGCATAGTCCATTGGGAGGTCGTACATCCTCCCGAAATTTGGCTGGTATCCGCCAAATAGACTTGGTGTAAAAAAGTAAACAATCGTGAATAAAGTTATTCGGTGCCCCCAAATGAAATTTTTTGCGGGTGCCTCCGCCTCCGTTTCTGGGTCGGATTCCAATATTTACCACCACCCCGTACCTGCCTCTACGAATTAGTGCCAATGGATAGATCAACCTGATGACAGTGGTATAAGCATATGCTAAAACCTAAGCGTAGGGATAATCCTATACCTAAGCCTGAGCAAAAACTTTGTCTAAAGCTTTAAGCTCACTGCATAGCTGTTACGCAGAAAAACGGTCTGACCCTGATCTGGGTGTCAAAAGATAACATTGCATGATCTGATATTGGTATGCCAAGCCTAAAATTTTGCTTTATACTCTAAGCATTAGCTTTAGTGCTATACTGCTGTCCCGCAGAAAAGCAAAACACTACCAAGTAAATATTTAGCACCCCTGGTTTGTAGTGTAAATGCTTGCATAGCATGGATAGTGTTTATCATATAAAACGCAGTTTAATTTCTGCAAATTTTAGCAAATAAATGCAATTAATAATAATAATCAGCAAAATATATTAAATGAACAATGACAAATTGATGCGTAATGTTTACTGTCACCCAGTGCCAAGTTAACCGTTCGTTCGGTTTTGGTCCAATTGTTGTTCTATTAAACGCAAGCTTTCAATATCCTTTATCGTGTTGAAATATCCGAAATTTAACACCTATTTGTATATCCTGATCAGTACGTCATTAGAGTAATTAAAGTTTTGCGAATCGCGATCGGAAGAATTATTTGAACAATAAATTGCCGGAATTTTAAAATTTAGCACACCATGTAAATTTTAATGAGTTGGTTTTTACACAGAATAAATTGTATCCGCTTAGAAGTCTGACATCAGAGTTAGGTGTTTCAGAACTCAGAATTGTAAATTGAGTGAATTCATGTAGTGAGTTTATTAATTAACTCACCCAGGAATTAAATCAGCTCAGAGCGAATTAATATTTCACTGTAGTTCGAATTCTCTCTCCAGAGTTGATTATTCTACTCACTTGAATTTAATACAGTGCAGGTTGATTTCAATTTTTGGCCCATGTAAAGTATCTGGGGCGAAACGTTTTTCGGCGAAGCTGCAATAGAATAAAGATTAAGCGAAAAATTTTCAGTTTGCTATCTATAACCCCTTCTCACATTGAGTTGCATATAGGCAACTCAGCGCAGTGTATATACGTTAAATAATATGTATCGCACCGTGTTTAACAATTGCAACACGTATACATAGTACTAAATCACCACAAGACGTGAGAGCCCCCTCGGTCTCGAGCGTCAAGCTCCTATAGCTGAGTGGTGATGGTATACGCCTCCCACTTTAGTCACTGGAGTTCGAATCCTAGCATAAAAGTAGGTCTCAGGGGAAATAGAAAATATTCATGTGAGAAAGGGTTAAGCTTTTGGCAAATTTTTTTGTTTATGCTTAGATTTAGGTAACAGCTCATTATTACACTTAGGCTTAAACAAAGGAATATGCTTTATACTACTGTTTTATGTGCTGTTCTATACATTGGCTTAATCTTTTTACAAAAAACACTCTGTTAGCGTATTTATAAAAGAAAGTTCTATAATCAAAGATGTAACAACAGATATTAAAAATCGTATACATTTATAATCATTTCCGGTGCAAAAGACTTATATCTCGTTGATTAGTTTATCTTATTTGTCTCGAGTTTTTTTCTGTTTTCAGGGTGAACGTTTTGTAATCTCAAGCTAACTTTTTAGCAAATTTTTCAGTTTACAGAACGGACTAAATTTTATTGTTGTGACCAAAAAACTATAAACATTTATGAGAATTATTGCAGCTGTTTTTACGATATAACCTCATTTATAATACATTAATTACCGGTCGGCACTGGATAACACCGTAGGAATACACTGTAAATGCCAATGAATTAATCAACTCAACGAGCGAGTTAGTATTTTCTGAATTAATATCTGTAAACATTAACTCAATCTGAGTTGAGTTGATTCTCACTCTGAGTTGAGAGCTGACTCTGGGTGAGTTGGTTAATTAACTCAGAATGAATTGAATCAACTCAAAATTCTCAGTTCTGGTAGTTCTAACTCAGTCAGAGTGATTCAACTCATTCTGAGTTAAATCGGCTCACTGAAATTTACAGATATATATTCGAGCTGCAGACGTTTCATTTCGTTGATTGAAATTTAGCAAATTCAAACATCGTTTTGAACTGATTTAAATTTTGTGTCACTTCCGGTTGTGGCTTTGTCAAGATTCGTTGGCACAAGTTTCCGGATTGGACACGAGGTATTTTTCATTTCCGGGGTTGCACCCTGCTGCACGCAAATCCAGCAGTGAAATGCGTTGAAAAGAATTCCCTGTTGTTCAAGTTGAAAAGTTCAAATCAATTTAAACGCTAACTGCAGCAGAGAGTATTTATATATATATAATATTATATTATATTATATAGGTATATATACCTATATAATATATAAGTAAAGATTATATTATTCATTTCTACTACGATTCGAACGTTAAAAATAAGGTTATGAGTTATAGTTAGCAAGAATCGTTACGTGATTGAAAATGAAAAACATTTTTTTTTATTTTCGATTTCAAAAATTCAGTTAAAAATAGCTTTTAAAATGTAATCCGCAATCGACAGCTTAGGGTTGTGAAAACACAAGTGTGGCCACCTTTGTGGTTCATCATTGAGACTTGGTTCTTTTGATTAGGTTTAACTTATAGCTTACGTAACTGATACGTGATGTTAGCAGACAACCACTGTTTTTTGTAATATATTGCATTACATCGCGCACAAAATGTTACCCGATATATAGAACGTGACAAAACGTGACTCAGCTGCACCAGTTATAACGTGAACCCCGAGTTAGAGTTATGAAAACACAATTGTGGCCATGATTGTTGTTCGCCATTGAGATTTGGTTCTACTGGATCAGGTTTAACTTTTAGCTTTGGTGTTTAACCTGGCGAAAATTAGGGTCTTCTACTTAAAACAATGATTATTTCCACAGACAGGTAACAATGATTTGTTTAAATATAAGATATATACACAAGGTATATCTACACCTTATTAAAAGTATTATCCGGCATGGCAACAGGACCTGATAGCGGATATAACTATGCTGAATGCCGGAGCCGGCTAGGGTGAGGGTTCCCAAAAATTCTGGGGTGAATACCCCTTGCGATGATCAAAATATTTTTCAAAATTTTCGTTTACAATCTTGTTAGGGCGCAGGACCGTCTTTGGGTTGGGGCACCAATAAATGATGGGTATCAGGTGGCTGTTGCGGCCCAGCGTACGTTTTACTAAGGGTCCATATCATTTCATAAACGAAAAGTAAGCTAATGGAAACAGAAAACAGATATTGAAGTATAAAAGTTTCAAAGATGTTTTTTTTGCCAATTTAATTGACATATACAATATTAGAAAGAAATGGATTTCTTTCTAAAATGTAAATAATACATTAGAACAATGCCATTTTCAGCTCTGTTTAATAGCTGATACCTTGAAAATAATGTAAGATTGACAAGAAAGATACTAAATAATGTTATTTGGGGTTTCTTATTAAAAATATTGAATTTATCTTAAAAATATATCAAGTTTTTTTAAGGTTTATCTTTCATTATATTGTGTATTTTAAGTGAAACATTTCTCGTCAAACAATAATTCGTTCACAGTAAATTTCGATGAGTTGATTAATCAACTCAGCAAGAGAATTAGTTATTTCTGGTTATTTCTGAGTTAATAACAGTAGATATCAACTCACTCTGAGCTGATAATTCTGGGTGAGTTGATTACTTAACTCAGAATGAGTTCAATCAATTCAGAATTCTGAGTTCTGAAAGTCCTATTTCAGAGCTAGGGAGGTGATTACAAGAACTGCTCATGTATTCAATATTGCGCCTTAAACCAATGGCGGATCTAGGATTTCTCAGGGGGGTCTCGAGCCTGTATTAATGACACCTCCCATGAAAACGAAAATGACAGCAATAATGGTAGAAGACACAATTTAGCTATAAAGTTGAAATATTACACTGTAAATTCCATTGAGTTGATTTTAACTCAGAGTGAGTTGAATCACTCAGCCTGAGTTAGGACTATCAGAACTCACAATTCTGAGTTGATTCAACTCATTCTGATTTAGTTAAGCAACGCACCCGGAGTCATCTCAACTCACAGTGAGAATCAAGTCAACTCAGAGTGAGTTAACGTTTACTGTTATTAACTCAGAAATAACTAACTTTCCGCCTGAGTTGATTAATTAACTCATTGGAATTTACAGTATACCCTATTTAAGGTCATTTGTATTATATCTCCAGCGGCCACCGGGTGTTGTTGCAACTGAACTCCAAAAACTGGAGTTACGCACGGTGAACAGTTTACATTGAAATTTGAGGCTCAAATTGTGTCTGGCTTCTGGTTCGTTTTTATCGCTGATGAATGCCTGGTTACCAAGTGTAATTTTGAAATTTTCATTGAAACAAACGATCTTTAAAGTTGTACCTCGACGGTTTTACTAGAAATGAATTGATCAACTGGTTATGAATTTTGGCCACTGTGAAGAACTGGGGCGGAACAGTATCATATCGCTAAGCCTAAGCCTAAGCCTAAACCTAACCTAAGCGTGAGAATGAGCATATTCCTAAGTCTAAGCCTATTAAGCCTGAACCAAGCAAAAAATTAGTCTAAAGCTTAATCTTACTCTATTTGCAGTCCCACAGAAAAACTGTCCGCCCCTGATCTTTTACATGGGCATGAATTTTGAATAACAGATTGTCATTGAATCGAGTATTCAAGAATATTGACCTGGCAAAATTTTTGTAATGTTTTTAGATGTCGTTGCGAAATTGAATTTCAATTCTAATATGCCTTCTATTTTGTGACTTTTCAACTCCTGAATAACTTACCAGCGCTAGACATAGACATTGTTGAACAAATACGTGAAATTTTAATGTCGAATTGACACTACACTGTAAATTCCAATAAGTTGATTAATCAATTCAGCTAGAGAGTTGGTTATTCCTGAATTAAAATCAGTAAACATTAACTCATTCTGAGTTGAGTTGATTCTCACTCGGAGTTAAGTTGACTCTGGGTGACTTGATTAGTTATCTCAGAATGAATTGAATCAACTCAAAGCTCCTAGTTCTGGTAATCCTAACTCAGACTGAGTGAGTCAACTCATTCTGAGTTAAAATCAACTCACTGAAATTTACAGTGTAACAGTTTCTATTGTGCCACAGTTTTAATGGCCAATGTTACTTTTAGAGCCGTAACTGTAGATTAAGCGCATTCTTAAGCCTAAACCTAGGCTTAAGCGTTGCAAAAATGTGTTTCTAAGCCTAAGCCTAAGCAAAAAATGTAGTCTAAAATGTAGGCCTACTTTTTTTACAGAGCTGGACGGCCCTAAAAGTGACATAGGCCGTTTTAATTATGGTGAATGCATTAAGAAAAATACGATTTATACTTAGAGCCAAAGTATCAAATATTTATTAACAGAACTTCATTGTTCTTCGAAACTATTGGATGGCGTTGCCCGATTGTTCGTTCACGGTCAGCTTTACTGGAATGTAATACGTCCGCCAATATACAAACCAGTTTTAGCATTGGAAGACTACGTTTGTCACCTTTATCCTTTTACCGGCCAATGTAAACAACAGGGGTAGAAGAGACAGCATTATAAGCATATTCCTAAGCCTAAGCCTAAGCCTAAGCCTAAACCTAAGTGCAAGAATGAGCATATTCCTTTGTCTAAGCCTAAGCCTAACTCTAAACCTAAGCGTAAGGATGAGCGTATTCTAAAGCCTAAGCCTAAACCTAAGTGTAAGAATGAGCATATTCCTAAGCCTAAGCCTAAAGCCAAGCAAAAAAATTAGTCTAAAGCTTAAGTTTACTCTGTTTGCAGTCCCACAGAAAAAACTCTTCGCCCCTGATTCTTACATGGACCCTTTTACCTAAATTTACTCCTGGTTCCCGCAAGCTGAATAGGTGTCTCTACATATTAATAGAATACACAACGTTTTAAATAATTAATGTGATTGCTTTTGCACTATCATTAGATTTATTTTCTAGTTTGCTGTAAACTATAATAGAGGTTTTGGTTCGGAATCTTTCAAGGACAACTTTGAAATTTGTGATTTTAAAGGCGTCAAAACCCTGTGATTATAAAAATAGCTATTTTTGAGTTATAATCAAGCAGGCGCTGAACTCGTTAGGCTTACAGTCGCATTTGAAATACTTATGCAATCAGCATGCTGCAACCGGAGGTGAAAAATACTGGAGCCGGAGCTGAACGAAACTTGCCGGAGCCGGAGGCGAGGCGAAATTAAGTAGTGAAAATGATGGTTAATTAGTAAATTTTAGCCAATATCTGCAATCCTATATGTTGTTACGTTGTTTGGTTTTACTGTAATTTTTTGCGAAATTTAAAAAATTCTTTTCTGAAAATTGTGACAAAAGTAAACCGAAACGCGCGCTAAACAGATAAATTTCGCAAAAATTATGCAAAATTTTACTACCGAAGTTGCCGATGCCTCCGGCAAACATTGTACCCGAGCCGGAGGCAGACCTCTGGTTGTACCCTGGCGATGAGGCATAGCGAATGAGAAAACTTGTATTATGTTCTATACGCTTAGCATGGTTATTACAAAACAGCCTCAGACCATGGATGACCATCATGATGACATCCGCTTTATTCTTAGGATACACTCTACTCCTGTTTCGATTTTCAAATCGATATGATTTTTTGTTTGGTCTGGATCATAAACGCTATTTCGACCACCAAATCAAAGAAGACGTCCCGACGTGGAAAGGCACTGCTGGGCCATGCCCGTCAAATTTGACTGGTGCCCCTAAAACAGACTCGGTGTAACTGCTTGAATTGCAATTGGTGTCACTGTTTAAAATATTCGGCGCGCGCCCGTAGCCAAAGGGTGGGGCAGGGGGAACTCAGTTCCCCTGGAAAGTATTTTGAACCCCTAGACAATTTTCAACTTGCTTGTAAGTCATTGAAAACCCTTGAATGCCCCTCCTAAAAAATTTTAGCCCCCCTTGCAAGGTTAGTTGGCTACGGGGGCCTGATTCGGCGGTGCCGAAATATAATTTTCTGCGAACGCCCCTGTGCCATACCGTTTAGTTATTAAATATCCAGCGTAACAGATGTTTAATCTTGGCTTATTAATACGTGTTATAGTGTAGTTTGTAAATAATTGTAGTCTGACATGTTTATGGTGTTTCTATAACATAATCTAAAATCGAAAACTATAACATAACTGTGATAGTTAGTCTAATTTTCGTTCTAAATGCTAATTGGCCGTTGTGTGTCTAGTATCACGCCTGTGCCCGTTACGGTTGTTTGATTTATCACTGTTCACGAAACAGTTTTGGACTTATCCACATTTGCCGTACAGTTTGAATAAATTTGAATTTTAGTGGAAATTTCTTAAAATTGAAAAATTTTGAGATTTAAGTAAATTTTGCCAAAATTACACTATTTTTAATTTTATTAATTTTTCTGAAATTTGAACCGTTTTGAATTTTTGGGCAAATTTTTTCAATATTTTAACACGTTGAATTTTAGTAAATTTTGAAAATTGCGCAATTTTAAATATTGACAAGTTTTTTTCAAACTACTTTGAGATTTAATAAATTTGGGTTATTTTAAATATTAAATTTATTTGTAAAATTTGTACCATTGCGAATTTAAGTACAAAATGTTTTACATTAAACATTTCAAATTAATCGTAAAAATATATCTTTTATTTCAATGACGTCATGCCAATCAAAGTTGTTAGACGTGTTGAAATCTGCTGAAATTCGATATGTGGACTCCAATTACATACAACTTGGGTTAGCAAAACTCGAAATCAGATATTAGTTTGACAGTTACAAGCCAGGGAATATTGACATAAAACAACGCTTTTTGGGGCGTCAATACTTTGAGGTTGCAGACCATCTTTTCTATACCTCCAAAGCTCCCCAGACCCCCAGAATTTTTTATACAGACATGAAATCGTAATTTCAGCAACATAAGGTTCAAACCAATTGCATTAGTTGCCCTGCTAATATATTAGGGGTGCCCCGTTAGCCGGCCCGTAGTAGCTGGCCTATCTTGCTGTGGATGGGGGCCTAAGATTTTTAGGAGGGGCGTACAATTGTTTCCGATGACTTTACAAGCAAGCTTGAACCTATGCTACACGGAATGTTTTTCACTAGAGGCAGTCACAAAGCCATGATTAACCCCTTCTCACATTGAGTTGCCTATAGGCAACTCAACGCAGTGTATATACGTTAAATAATATATATCGCACCGTGTTTAACAATTGCAACACGTATACATTGTACTAAATCACCACAAGACGTGAGAGCCCCCTCGGGCTCCAGCGTCAAGCTCCTATAGCTGAGTGGTGATGATATACGCCTCCGACTCCAGTCACTGTAGTTCGAATCCTAGGATAAAAGTATGTCTCAGGGGAAATAGAAAATATTCATGTGAGAAAGGGTTAAGTTGATTCATAATTATGCAGTAGTGATGCATTATCTTAATGAATAATTTTATCTTTTTTGTCAAATTGTTGGTACAAAACTGAATTTTAAGTTAAATTTTTTCGGTGCTCGCCCCCTTCGTCCAAAATTTTGGTTCACAAAAACAAGTCATAAACATCCGGCCGGCAAGATCCGTAGCCTGCTGAATAAACCTGTGGATAACAAAAAAATTACAACAGGTTTTATATACGAATATTTTACATGACTTATACAAGCGAAATTGAAAATTTTTCTAAAATACAATTTGGTGCATCTTCTGCCCTCCAATCCCGTCTCAGTGACGGCCAGAACTCCATAGGCTCACCCAGGAAAGACGTATGTTGATAATTTGATTTTCACTCGTTTCCACTAAAAGTTTTCGTTTTCTCTGGTTTTAGTTTTGGCAACTTCTACGCCTCGTTTCCTGGTGTTTTGGCAGGGTTTAGAATTGGTGCGGAATTTTGCCAGCGGAAAAACGAATTTTGCCTGTATGATGATGTTGATGTTTTATCATTGGTCTCTGGGCACATGTACAGATTTGGGCCTATGTTAAAATCATGGACGGAACGTTTGTCTGCGGAACTGCAATAGAGTAAGCTTAAACTTTAGACAAATTATTTTGCTTAGGTTTATGCTTAAGCTCAGCTATAACCTCGTTCTTACGCCTATGCTTAGGCTCAGGCTTAGGCTTTCGTATAAGCTCATTCTTAGGCTTAGGCTTACGTATAACCTCATTCTTAGGCTTAGGCTTAGGTTTCGGCTTAGGCTTAAACACATGCTTTTACTACTGTCACGGCCGTGTTTTATACATTGATTATTATGGGTCTCTGGACACATTTTTTATTTTATACAGACCAGCAAACAAGATACAGGCCGCTATGCTTAGTCCACGAAAAACGTTTAGTTGAGAAATTATTCTCTTCCTTAGAAACTCAAATTCTGATTTCACCTTATGGTACAAAAATGACGTATTAATGTTTTTAAACTATATAATGAACTTGGTTTTTGATGAAAAAATGATAAAAAATATAAGTTTAGTCAACATTTGATGCCTAAAATTTTTTGACTAAAAACCGTGAGAAAACGCATGATTCACACGGTAAGTGTATGTAATGCAAAACGATTACTATACGTGTGCTCTGTTGCCGGAGCAGACATGGGTGGGAGCCCCTAGCGTAGATTTTCAAAACTTTGGACTTCGGCGGTTTTTGCTTTGTCCGGTTAGGGTGTGGGTCCCTTTCAGGGATCGGCCTCCAAATCGGGGTATGGAAGGTGGCTGCTCCGACCCTGCATGTGCACATATACCAGTATAAAAAGTCGTTGCAATGACCACATAGTGTAGTGGTAGCATGCTTGACTCGAGTGCAACAGAGCCGAGGTCCGATTCCCGGCGTGGTCTTTAACTTTGAGCCAAACTTTTGAACAGGGATAATGCAGACCGTATAGTTTCAAGAATAGACGTTATCTCAAAGTTGCCTTTATTTTTTGAACAGCAAAATGTACAACAAACTCTGTAGCGAAATCCTAAACCGTCGACATCTTGTCGAAGTAAATAAGCTAAATTATTTTCGATTCAGCACCAAACTGAAATTGCTTGAGTTTTTCCGTTTTCTCAACTGCATTCGTGGCCCAAACGCACTTTGTTATGCCAATATTGATTTACAAAATATTTGGTTTTGGATTTGAATTTTTGAATATTTCAAAATTTAAAATAAATATCACTCAATTTTTCAGCCAGGGTTAATCCAGTGTTGCTGAGACTGATTTAGATATGTATATATATAAATATATATAAATATATATATGTAAATATATATAAATATATATATGTAAATATATATATATATAATATATATTATATATATCAGGGTTTTACCTGGAACTAAGTTTTGCCGGCACTGGAACAGGACCAGGAATGAAATTTCTCTGCAGGAACCGAAACACGAGCAGGAACCGAAATTTGAAATAATTTTCGTCTCACCGAATTACTGTTGAACTTTTTTGACAACTTGCTATAAATAGCTCATAGGCGAATTTTCAGCTATCACATCATCAAATTGCGAAAACACTCATGTCGCAATAACAATTTTTCAAACACAAAATTTCCAATATTTAAAAGATTCGAAATAATTTGTCACAAAACCGTAAAAATACCGGTCTGTAACTGCATCTTCGAAGGCAGAACCGACACCGGAATATGAATTGAATATTTGCAGGAATTCCGGTTGTACTCTCATATAGATATATATGTATGTATATATATAAATATATAATATATATGGATATATGTTTGTCAAATCAACTTGTCTATTTAGATTCAAAAGATTTTAGAAACAGTCACGCAATTCCACCATCTGTGCTCGATGGAAATATTTCAATCAAATACATAAACCTTTTATTATTATAATTTCAACACCAGGTTTTTGCTATATTTTCCTTCAATTTATTAATAAACCTGTTTTGACTTGGTTTCAATATTAGCAACCGGATACTTAATTGATATTTATCGTGTTTACGTTGAAGCTGTTGGCAAATATATGTTCTGTTCCGAAGAGAGCCAATGTTACTTTTAGGAGCACCGGGCAAGTAGCCAAAGGAAGGCCAGGGGGGGCTCAGCCCTTCATGGAGAATCTTTGGCCCCCGTAGAAGATTTTCAACCTTGCGTGTAAGTCATTGAAAACCTTTAAATGCCGTTCCTGATACTTTTAGCCCCCACCCTTAGCAAGGCGGGCTGGCTACGGATCTGAAGAGTAACCCGTTGTCTCACGAGATTGCATTAGGATACGCTCAGGCACTAGCGTATCTAGGGGTGCTGGCGGAGGGGTCATACGTCCCTGTCAGAACATTTTTGTGCGATAATGGTAAGGCCTCTACCGTACCATTTTTTCCACTCAGGAAATTGGCACATATATAGCATGCAGTAAAAATTGCGTTTCAAAATATTTGCCAGCCCCAGTCAGTCAAAATTTACGGTTCCGTGGGTGAACTCGTTCGGTAGGGTAATTTTGTGCTTTGGCTTAACCTTTGTTTTAGACTTACCGTTA
The DNA here is from genome assembly GCA_030248215.1 of Enoplolaimus lenunculus. Classification (NCBI taxonomy): domain Eukaryota; kingdom Metazoa; phylum Nematoda; class Enoplea; order Enoplida; family Thoracostomopsidae; genus Enoplolaimus; species Enoplolaimus lenunculus. Next base: position 41,902 of record JASANG010002540.1, on the reverse strand, counting down.
CGCTGACAATTACGCTACGGTAAGTCTTACGCCCCTAAAGGTTACGTTGGTAAGGGCCAATGTGCGAAGCTATGATAGCTTAAGCATACTTTTGACTCATTTGATATGCTTCTGGTATTGAAACTAACCTACAAAAATAAGCATCTTAAGCGTAACCCTAAGCGTTGAAACTAGAATCATTACTAAAAGCGTTTTAAATGTTAAGCTAACGCTCAAAGCTGGCTAGTAGACTAAACTCGCCTTGGCAAAAAGCGTTTCACCTCTCAGTTATAGGAGCTTGATGCTCGAACCCGAAAGAGCTCTTTCGTCTTGTGGAGATTTTGTACCGTGCATATTAAGTGTAGTAATTGCTAAACACATTGCATTCAATATTAATTCCTAAATACAGTTTGCGCTAAACTTGCTCGCAGTATATATACTCTACGTGAGAAGGGATCAAACCTCAAGTTTAAACCATCGTTTAATCCAGGGTTCAACCAGAACTTCCGATTTCAGTTCCAATCTATCCGTTGCTCCCTTACACTGAACTCGAGGCAAAATTGCACTTATTATTCGGGCCCGTAGTTAAAGGGTTGCCGGGAGGTCTCAGCCCTCCATGGAAAACTTTTGCCCCCCCAGAAAAAAACTTTTGCCCCCCCTAGAAAAAACTTTTGCCCCCCTAGAAAAAACTCTTGCTTCCCCTAGAAAAAACTTTTGCCCCCTCCTCCCCAGAAAAAAACTTTTGCCCCCCCTAGAAAATTTTCAACCTTGCTTGTAAGTCAACGAAAACCCTTGTATGCCCCACTTGAAAATTTTTTTAGCCCCCTTAGCAATGTGAACTGGTTACGGGCGTTATTAAACCCGGTTTTCCCGGCACCTTGTGGTCGTTAAACCTTTTAAGTGTTGACGCTACTCTTTTCGATGGGTGAATCGCGTGATGCCCCACTTAATATTTGTATAGGAATGAACTCAAACATTATTAATATTACTTTATTCTACTTCGTGCAAGCTTTAATTCTACTCGCAGAGACGTTGGAGACATTTTAAGCAACGACCGATACAGTAACGGTAGCTAAGACCTGGGCCCATATTCTCAAATGCATATAGCACTTATCACCAGTTTTAGTAATAGCTTTTCAAACTAACCAACTGCTGCAATTGCGGATCTCAAAATTTGCACAGAAGTAAAGTAAATCGAATACAATGTGCTTAATTTCAAACGTCACCATTCCCTGGTTCGACGCTTACATGACCTATCACCAACTGGTAATAGGTGATATAAACATAGTGAATATGGGCTGTGCGATTTTGCTTGACAGTAATTACGTTTCGTTAACAAGGTTTTCTTACAGGTCAAGCGTTTACCGGCTATCCTTACTTTGACGAACGAACCACTTTATGCGGAACTATATATAGTAAGCTTAAGCTTTAGACTAGTCTTTTTGGTTGTGATCAGGCTTAGGTTTAGGAATGTGCTTATATTACTGTTACACTTATCAAAGGACCAATAGTCAATTGCATAAAGTCCTATTCGCACGTGTAAGTTTTTGCTGTGAGACCTTACAGCTGAAAATTGCACGTAGAACTTGCATTTTTTATCAGTCAATAAGGGGCTGCAATAAATTCAGTGAAGTTGCACGGTTATTCACACATGTGAACTAAATTCCTAACTATGATTGTAATTAAATTATTTGCAGATGCAAGTTTTTGGAACGGCATTCTGGACAAAAATTGCAAGTGCAACTTGCAGCTGAAAAATTTGCACGTGCGAATAGGGCTTAATGGTTTATGAAAAATTAATGTTTATTTTACGTTGCATATTTCCATGAGTCGATAATGGCTGTTTTTTATTCAAGAGTATGCAACTGGGTACATAATGTGTACAAAACAATCTACACAGCGCACGTTGCGTTTTTCGCCTACACCCACTGATTCAGAGGGGGTACAACTTGTGCAAACCATGACACTGTACATAGACGACATTAAAAATGCTCTGCTTATAGTTTAATTTAGGGTTATTGCTTGTGACAGCGCCCCCCCCGTCTTCAAATATGAGAGTCGGCCGAAAACTCAACGTTCGGAGGTAAAATTTGTACCACGCGGAACCCCAAGAGATGCACACCCTTTAATGCATTCTTGGTGTAATAGTCATGCAACATTCAAACCATTGGCGTTTACATGGGGGTCACAGCGCTTAGTGAGCCGAATTTGACGCTGGCGGAGTCGAATTTTGATTCAGTTTGTGTAGTCACGAAAAGCCTATTTCGGAGAGAGTCAATTTGATTCATTATTTTTTGCAGAGTACAATGTCCTAAAATTCGAGCATTTAATTATATAATACTAACTAAATGGGGGGTCGACGTTTTTGCTTGCCTCCCCCCGGCACACTTATATCCTGATATTGAGTCGAATTTTGACTCAGTTTGTGTAGTCAGGAAAAGCCTATTTCGGAGAGAGTCAATTTGATTCACCATTTTTTGCAGAGTACAAGTCCTAAAATTCGCGCATTTAATTATATAATACTGATAATATATATAATTAAGACTATTTCTGATTTTAATTCTTATGACATTAAAACTAAGCAGATGTGGTAAATGTGAATATATTAAAACTGCACAAGCTGTCATATGGACCTATGATGTAACTTGTGTCAAGTGATTGACATAGTTATAAAGGTATCCTTTGAAACAGATTCCGCCAAAATATGCAAACGAACAGCAGATTTTACAGACCGATCAATCTTAATTCGCTTGGGATGAGGTACCCCCGTTAAAGCTGTGTGGCTTCTTAATGGCTTGGATTGCAGCAAAAATTTGCCACAAGCTGCTCCTGTCTTGTTCGTTTAAGGGGGGGAGCAAAATTTTTCTAGCGTCAACCCATTTATCTTGGGTGTAACCAGGAGTTCATTTCAGGAGGGGTTTATGACCTCTATATAAAAGTTGGCCCATGTATACAACAGGGCCGGAACACTATTATAAGCATATTCCTATGCCTAAGTCTAAGCCTAAGCGTATGGATGAGCCTATTCCTAAGCCTAAGCCTAAGCCTAAGCCTAACCGTTTAGATGAGCCTATTCTTAAGCCTAAGCCTAAGCCTAAGCCTAAGCAAAAAAATTAGTCTAAAGCTTAAACTGACTCTGCTATAGCCCTTCCGGAAAACGATCCGGCCCTGTTCTCTACATGGGCCTAATTTTTTATCTCTAGCCATTGAAGAATGTTTCTTCGAAGCGTCGAATCCATGCAAAGATGAGGGGCGGAACGTTTTCCTGCGAGACTGTAATAAAAGGAGCTTAAGCATTAGACTATTTTTTGATCGGGTTTAGGCTCAGATTCTGTCTTAGGTATAAAGTGCATTCTTGCGCTCAGGCTTAGGATTAGGTTTAGCTTAGGAATAAATTTATACTACTGTTACAGCGGCCCATGTATAGAACAGGGCCGAACCGTTTTCCTGGCGGGACTGTAATAGAGTAAGCTTCAGCTTTTGAATATTTTTTGCTTAGGCTAAGGCTTAGGCTTAGGTATAGGCTCATTCTTACGCTTAGGCATAGGCTTAGGCTTAGCCTTAGGCTTAGGAAAATGCTTATACTACTGTTCCGGCCCTGTTCTGTACATTGTTCGTTACAGCTGTGTTCTATAGCATTGTCCGCAACTCGTATTAATTTTTCTTGTCTCCGGAAGTTTCGGAATGAATACATTACGCTATTCCTCAACGTAGTATGCACCCCTGCAGTATCTATGTCTTATAACTAAAAAGGTATTAAATACCATTTTTTTCTACAAATTTGACTCATATTTGATATATATTTTTTCATTTTATTTGTTGTGTATTTTTATTAATTTATTTTATTTATTTGTTTGTTTGTTTTATTATTTACTTATCCATCTATAAACAAATTACACTGATCGATCAGCCTGTTTCTTGGAAATATTGTTAGCAACGTCTGAGTCAACACTGAAACTGTTGTTTTTGCCGTGTTTTCAAAGCGTTGATTCGTTTTTGTAATCCGATTATTATGGTTAATTTACTCATCGAAAATTTTAGCTGAAACAAATATTTCGGAAAACAGTAAAGCAACAGATGGGTTCACGTATTTTTGGTTGCAATTTCAGCTTTTATCTGCATAAATTGCAGTTTGTCGCAGTTGCATGCACTGGATCGTATGAACAGAATACGTTATAGTTTCTATTTTGGCCCTTGTTACTTTAAGACGCGTCCAGGTTTCTGGTGAGTCGATAAAACAGTAGGTTTAGATTCTAGATTACATTTTTTGCTTACGCTTAGGCTTAGGTTTAGGAATACATTTTTGCAACGTTTAGTGTTAGGCTTACGTTTAGAAACACGCTTAATATAATCTTACGCGTCTTAACATTGGCTGCAAGTTTTGTAAAACCAAAATCATACTTTGCCTAAAATTGTCTTGGGCCATTCGTGTGGCATGTTCAGTTAGTTACGGCCCAAGCCTGTAGTAACCTTGCTAGGGGGACTAAAACGTTTTTAGGAGGGGCGTTCAAGGGTTTTCAATAAATTACAGGCAAGGCTAAAAACTTTCTAGGGGGGAGGCAAAAACTTTCCAGGGGTGCTGAGCCCCCCCCCCCGGCTCCTCCTTGGCTACGGGCCCGCTACGGAGCTGTGACAAGTTAAAATTTGTTATTTAGGAATTTGAAATATATATTGCGTTTTTCACACTTGATGTTCTGGTTAAAATAGCTTAATCTTGGTCAGGAAACCCTTCAGGTTCTGTTATCCTTATTTAAGTAATTTGGCTTTACATTTCACTTCTTTGTCCTTAAATGTCTTACTGTAAGCTTAATATAAACACGGAAGTTTTAACCCTAACGTTTTTCTGTGAATTGAGGAAGTTAAACCAGAGTTTTTTCTGTAACTTCAGGAAGTTAACTACTCACTGCAAAAAATGTTGAGTCAAATTGACTCTCTCCGAAACAAGCTCTACGGGATTACACAAACTGGGTCAAACTAAGCTCCGTTAGAGTCAACCGTGCAACACATTGAGTCAAATTTGACTTTGGCGGAGTCGAATTTGACTCAGTTTGTGTAGTCCCGTAGAGCTCATTTCGGACGAAGTCAATTTGACTCACCATTTTTTGCAGTGTTCCTCTGAGTAATGCGTTGAATAACAGCGTATACCCGGTGTAATTTTGCATACATTGTGAACATTAATTATCTTAGGTTCCATTATCAGAAAGTTTTTTTTGTCATCTTCTGATATTAATGTGAGAAAATTCTCTACCAATGGTACAAAATATTTGGATCGAGGGGTACAATCGGTGTTAAAAGATGGCATTGTTTACTCAGTTTTAGGGCGCGACCGGATAATATTTTACCGGATATCGTATCCGACGAGATTTTGTCGGATTTTAAAAAATAATCCGGTTAGCGTCAGTCATCGTATGAGCGAACTTTAAAAAACACTTTTGCACGCTTTAGCATAGCTTGCTGAATCTAAATACCAAACTAATTGAAATCCTGGTTACCCCCTGCACAGTTATATACATACATATATATGTATGTATGTATATATATACTAGTGTCCGGTTTCATAGATATCATCAACAACCGGTTATTTCTCTTGGGCTCTAAAACACTCTACCCAGAGGCCCGTTTAAAGGTTTCCACCATTTTCCCACGGTGGAAATTTTGACTCAAATTGCAGTAAGATTTTAAATGCTGGTTAAGTGAAAAGGGTCCAAATGGTACACGCAGGTGGTTTAAATTTGGAGGGGCAGTCAAAGCTTGTACCCTTTGTTTTTTTGCAATATTTTATAGTTTACACGCAGGTAAAGTTAAAATTCAGCCATCCAATGACAGTTTAATATTAGGTGTGTATAGTAAATATTTCAAAAAATGCTTCAACCCAGTTTAGATTAAAAGCTAAGATTTCTCACTCTCTCAGCTCAAAATTCAGTTTCCGCCTGTGATAGCAAATTTGTTTTTATTGAATATTTGGATTAATTTTCCATTAGCATTTAGAGATCGTATTCTCAAATGTGTATAGCAACTATCTCCAGTTGGCAAACAGGCTCTTGTAGTTGTTCAAAACAGTAAACGAAAATTTTTTGCAATTTTATTATTCATTTTCAAATTTAGTCAATTTTTTTCTAGTTTTCTAGTAAAAATCGCAATTAGCATTTAGAGACCGTATTCTCAAATGTGTATAGCAACTATCGCCAGTTGGCAAACAGGGTCTTGTAGTTGTTCAAAACAGTAATGAAAAATTTTACAAATTTTATTGTTCATTTTCAAATTTAGTCAATTTTTTCTAGTTTTCTGGTAAAAATCACAATATTCCGTTGTGATTGGTTACGTTTGAAAAGTTTATTGTCTTGCGAGAATAGTTGAAGTCCAATTTGTAAGGGTGTCGCCATACTTATTGTGTGGCGCCGTCCGTCACCATACGGTATCATACATGAGTAAGTCACGTACGATATCACACGGTACGGACTGCGCCGGACAATGACGGACGAAACCGGACGTGGCCAACGTTACTTCTAGGGCCGTAACAGTAGATTAGGCGTATTCCTAAGCCTTTTGCCTAAGCCTAAGCGTTGCCAAAGCTTATTCCTAAGCATAAGCTTAAGCCTAAGCGTATTAGGCTATGCAAAACAATGCAGTCTAGAATGTAAGCCTACTTTTTTACAGACCCACCACTAACCGGGACGGCCCTAAAAGTAACATGGACCCCGGACGTCGTCAAAATAATAGCGTCACCTAGGTGATGTGAAATCTTCATATCTCCCCGTAGAATTTTTTCACTACAATCAAACAATATTTGAAGGTTTTCAGCTAAATTTTTGACAATTGTTCTGACCTCTGTTGCGTATTAAAGTTTCAAAAATGTTACTATACTAAAATATAAATTTTTAAATTCCTTCAGTGATTAAACAAACTTGTCTTGTTTCAACTGACCGCTATTTCCAGTAGAAGTCGAAGCTTTTAAGCTCTGTATTCTTGACCCCTCCGAAATAAAACATTTCACCAAGATTAATATAATTCTTGTCTGGCACAAAACGGAAGACTCCGTAAAATCATAACCCCCCCCCCGTATTTTGTATATGACCGCATAAACACCACACAGATGACACCAAAATTTTCAGGGGTTAAGAACCTGGAACGTTTGAATATCGCAGTGGCGTATCGAGAAATTTTTGACGAGGGCACCGTGCGATAAACCCCCACGAGTAAATTGAATGTGAAGCATAACGCAATTTTAGTACTAAATCTTAATACTAAATTTTAGTTTTGATCCCTGTGTTGGGATCATGGACTGCGGTGTCCGCCGTAGCTTGGATCCGCCTGAACGCTGCATGGCTAATCTCGTGTCGACCCTAAAATAAATAATACGCAATAAATGGGTGAATTTAAGCTTTTGCGTAAAATATTTCTCTCACGGGTACGTAAGTGGTGAACCCCTGTTTACCCTACAGAGGCTTGGCTTCAGACGTTAATATATCACATAGCAATGCACCATAGGGGGTAAGAAGTTGTCCCCTACAAGAAATGTTGTGGGTCAGCTTGTAATTATGCGAAATCATTGCTTACCGCCACAAAGGTTTCCTGGAGCACCCTGTGGCTTATTGGGCAAGCTACTGGCGTGGACAGTTCTCTTGTGGGAAGGGTGTTGAATATCTGTGTCATAGATTTTCACACGGGTACAAAATTTTTTTGACAATGCTTTTAAAATTATACGATATTGAGTAGTTTATTTAATGTTTAATATGTGTTTTATTGCATATTTCCCACATGTTTGTAACCCAGAAGGAGGCAGTCAGGAGCTTAACTTCCCGTGGAAAAATTTTGACCCCGTAGAAAAAATTTTCAATCTTGCTTGTAAAGTCATTGAAAACCTTTGTATGCGTCCCCTGTAACCTTATCCACCAGCTAGAAAGGTGAAATGGTTACTGGCCTGGTTTAGCAACAGGATGCATTTCGTGTAGATTAGCTCGGTTGTGGCTAAGTTATTGATTATACAATGGATGGGTACCTGAAACCCTACTCAAGTGCGACTTAGTACATAAGTACGTGCGTTGTAATTACTTAACCATTTTGTTGTTTTTAAAAGTATACTTAAGTTAAGTAAATAGTTAAGTCGCTGACACCGCCGGAGTGTGAATCCGATGCCGGAATTCCGGTGTTTTCAGTGACGTGCAATTGATATTTTATTGCTTTCAATGAAGAAGTCGGCATAAAAGAGCCTTAAGCAAGCTTAAGGCTTAAGACGTTCAATTGGGTTTAGGCTTAAGCTTAGAGTTTGGAACTGGAGATCTGCGACCCGTCCGTTAGGATTGGGTTACCTTGAATGTTTTTCTGGTTTTTGCTTAAGCTTAGGCTTTTGTATAAGCTTTTTCTTACGCTGGCCCATGTTTACTAGTAGGGTCGTCCCGGTTTCTGACAGGTCTGTAAAAGAGCAGGCTTACATTCTAGACATTTTTTGCTTAGGTTAAGGCTTAGGCTTAGGCTTACGAATACGGTTTTGAAATGCTTAGGCCGAGGCTTAGGCTTAGGAATGCGCTTAATCTACTGTTACATTTTTGTTTAGGTTTAGGCTTAGGCTTAGGCTTAGGCTTAGGAATACGCTTAATCTACTGTTACATTTTTTGTTTAGGTTTAGGCTTAGGCTTAGGCTTAGGCTTAGGAATACGCTTAATCTACTGTTACATTTTTTGTTTAGGTTTAGGCTTAGGCTTAGGCTTAGGAATACGCTTAATCTACTGTTACATTTTTGTTTAGGTTTAGGCTTAGGCTTAGGCTTAGGAATACGCTTAATCTACTGTTACATTTTTTGTTTAGGTTTAGGCTTAGGCTTAGGCTTAGGAATACGCTTAATCTACTGTTACATTTTTTGTTTACGTTTAGGCTTAGGCTTTGGCTTAGGAATACGCTTAATCTACTGTTACATTTTTTGTTTACGTTTAGGCTTAGGCTTAGGCGGCGATACACTTAATCTACTGTTACGGCCCTAAAAGTAACAATGGTCCCTTACGCTTGTGCTTTGGTTTAGGTTTAGGCTTTGGTTTTACCAATATGGCTTGTATTCTGTACATTCGCTGTTACCTTAAACTTTTTAAAATATTATTTTATCTGGCTAAAGTTGAACGAATCCTCTACATCACAGTCTCAGTTCAAATTTCAAACCCAATAACCTCGCTTAAAAACATTTTATTTTGCAAACGAGAGTAGCAAATAGTCGATGGAGTTTTGTTCAACTCTAGTCAAACAGGTTAAGCCTGTATGAGCGTCACAGTTGTTCGTATCTTTGGAAATTTAAGGGTTACGCTATACTTTACTGAGCCCGACGTTGTAGCGTACCGCTACACGTCGCTATACGTTGCGGCCAATGTAAAGAACAGGAGCGGAACAGTATTATAAGCATATTCCTAAGCCTAAGCATAAGCCTAAGCGTAAGAATGCGTTTATTCCTAAGCCTAAGCGTAAGAATGCGTTTATTCCTAATCCTAAGCGTAAGAATGCGTTTGTTCCTAAGCCTAAGCGTAAGACTGCGTTTATTCTTAAGACTAAGCGTAAGCCTAAGTTTAATCCAAGCATAAAATTAGTCTAAAGCTTAAGCTTACTCTATTGCAGTCTCGCCGAAAAACGTTCCGCTCCCTGAGTTTAACATGGGCCTGTGTTGCTAACAAAAAGTATATGCAAAATCTATATGGCGGCGTCCGGCGACGCGCAGCGAGTATAGTGCAACCCTAAGAATGATCTATTTCCCAACTTTTAGCTTTGAGGTGTGCCCTTCTTGCGGTGAAAAGTTTTGATTTTCTCTCAGTAACGATTCATCATTTGATATCTCGGGTCGGCAAAATAACAACCGTAAGCAACGAGGTGTTAAACGACCCTCGTCGAATTATCGGTACCCCCCACTGAGATGTAAGCCGTAAGGGTTAAGCTGTTGTCAATCACACTGTGGCCAAAAATATTCTACATTCTGTGAAAACTTACCAAACATTGTAGTGACCCGAATCAGAGGGGGAGGGGGTAATATTTATTTTGCCTCTTTAGAGGGTACACCGTAAAAAATGGTGAGCCCAATTGACTCTCTCGGAAATAGGCTTTTCCTGACTACTTATACTGAGTAGAATTCGACTCCGCCAGAGTCAAACGTGCGACATAGTGAATCGAATTTGACTCTGGTTGAGTTGAGTTTTACTCAGTTTGTGTAGTCAGGAAAAGCCTATTTCCGAGAGCGTCAGTTTGACTCCCCATTTTTTTGCAGTGTACTTATGTTATTCGGTTACGGACTGTTATTTAGATTTATTTCACCCCATATTTAGTTGCATTCAACCTTTTTTTCTATAGTCTTTCTTTTGGGCAGAACTGACTTGCTCCGAACCATTTTTATTGATTGCCACATCCGTTAATGTATTTTTTCTGAATTGAATAAAGCTTATGCGTGGTGTCTGCACTGTAAATTCAAATGAGTTGATTAATCAATTCAGCTAGCGAGTTGGTTATTTCTGAATTAATACCAGAAAACGTTAACTCACTCTGAGTTGATGTGATTCTCAATCTGAGTTGAATTGACTCTGGGTGGGTAGATTAACTAACTCAGAATGAATTGAATCAACTCAAAATTCTGAGTTCTGATAGTACTAACTCAGACTGAGTAATTCAACTCATTCTGAGTTAAAATCAACTCACTGAAATTTACTGTGTGAGTGCCTGTTACATATTTGAGCACCTTAGGCCGTTCTTCTGTTTTGGTGTTTTTAATGAACTCTAATTAGAACGTATAGACTCCAGAGACTAACGGATAAACGTTTTCAGGGGACTTTATGTTTTGACAAGCATTATGACTGTGGTATGAACGAAAAATATTGTCTAGAATATTACACTACAAATTCCAATGAGTTAATTAATCAATTTAGACGGAAAGTTAGTTGTTTGTGAGTTAATAACGGTAAACTTTAACTCACTCTGAGTTGAGTTGATTCAAACTTTAAGTTGAGTTGATTCCGGGGACGTTGATTAATCATATCAGAATAAATTGCATAACCTCAGAATTTAGTTCTGATAGTCTTATCTCAGACTGAGTGGATTCAACTCGTTCTGAGTTAAAACAAACTCATTGAAATTTACAGCGTGTAATTAATCTCAGTTACACCCTTAAAATTCGATGATAATCGTAAACTTTCGTATTTGAATTTTAGAATTTACCAAAACTTAATTGCTTATAATCGTTTCCACCGAACACTTTGTACTTAAAATCAATCTAAAGTTTCGTTCTACGTCTAATTTGCCTATGCCTGGCGCATGATGCGTTCCAAGCCGTCTTAAGTCTCCACCCTGCAACTATTTTAAACGTTGTTATCCATTCAGCCACCGGTGCCATGAACGTCGTCCAATCGTCGCCAATTGCAGCAATAATAATTGCAATTAATTGCATTTTACACTGTGCAAGCTATAATCAAAATCCTAAAATCTACGTCGACGTTGAATGTATTAGTTTTATTGATCCGTTACGACACGGATTTAATGTTCATTTACCTCGAGCGTTCCTGGACGCTTATTTGAGTCCGTACAATTCGCCTTTGATATATGCGACCGCGATCCCGTTGGATCCTTCAAGCGTTATAGAGCCAATGCGAAAGAAATTGTATTTTGATCATATTAAAAATCAAATTGTTAGCATTGGTAAGTTTTCAGTGTTGTTTATGCTTAATATTCGAAAGTTACACAACCAACCGTCAGCTGGTAGTAGCTGTAGAGTTGCTAAAAGACCGGCTTGAGATGGTCGAAACATGGACCCATGTATAGAACAGGGCCGGAACAGTAGTGTATATAAGCATATTCCTTAGCCTAAGCCTAAGCCTAAGCGTATGGATGAGGCTATTCCTAAGCCTAAGCCTAAGCGTATGGATGAGGCTATTCCTAAGCCTAAGCCTAAGCGTATGAATGAGGCTATTCCTAAGCCTAAGCCTAAACCTAAGCCTAAGCAAAAAAATTAGTCAAAAGCTTAATCTGACTCTATTATAGCCCCTCCGGAAAACGTTCCGGCCCTGTTCTATACATGGGCCGAAACATGGAACATATTTCGTATTTATTCCGTCTCGCTTGTGAGAACAGTTTAAATATGAAAAGCTGATGCAGTGGACTTGTTTGAAGCTTGAAAACGTATTGGTATCTGGTGATATGTGCTACATGTAACATTTTGGTTCCAAACCATCTTGATAAAAACTCGTGGTGCCATGAGCGTGTCGAAATAGTGAAAAGGGGGCCTATTTAAACTTATTTGTATACTTTTAATTTTCAACGTAGGTGGGATGACAAAATTGTCGACGAATGCATAAATCGAAATGTTCATAGAAGAAAGTCATAATTTTTTAATTGTCTAAAAAGTCAAATTCGTAAAATTTTACAAATTTTCGAAAATTTTCAAATTTTTTCAATTTAACCCTTTCTCACAAGAATATTTTCAATTTCATATGAGATGTAATTTCAAGGTAAGATTCGATCCCCAGTCTCCCGGGCTGGAGGCGTTTACGATGACCACTGAGCTATAGGAGCTTGACGCTCGAGCTTTAGTAGGCTCTCACGTCTTGTGGAGATTTTGTACTGCGCATATGTGTTATAAATTTTAAACAGTGCTCTCGGTGTGTGTGTATTGCTCGTACATTATTGTATTTAGTTGCTCATAGTATACTCTATGAGTGAAAGGGTTATTGTAAATTTACGAACGTTTCCAAAATTTTCCAATTTAAAGTAAATTTTCAAAAACTTTCTAATTTTTCCATTTTAATGTAAATTTTCAAAAATGTTCAAATTTTTCTAATTTAATGTAAATGTTAAAAAATTTTAAGCTTTAGCGTAAGTATTTCATTTTTCAGATAATCTCGACGAAAAATCCTGGTACTACGTTTGCATCGAGTTCGAAAATATGCATCGCGATCATCGTCAAGGCAACACGTCGACCAGTTGCCGTCTCGTTCGCACACTTGATCAGTTTGGCAAAATGACGTCATCAGTTGTCGCTGATGTCAGTCAAAGTGACGTCACCGCAACGTCATTAGAATTTCAACTAGCCGTCGACGCCAAATTTCAACTCCTGCTCGACGTATGGCTCGAACAAGGTCCAACTCCAGTTCAAACGTTTTTCGTTTCGTCATCAAAAAGTATTCGAGTTGAATTTGATTCGTTGATTCCTGGCTTTAATTATGCTCGGCTGTGTATTCGAGAAGTTCCTTTGATGACGTCATACTCGGCAATGGGTAGAACGGTTCAAGTTGAATCTACTCAGTGTTATTTCAATTCGTTGATGACTCATGAGCGGCCAGTTGAAATTCCGTCTGCTCCGGCGGCGTTTATACGCTCGTCAAGAAATGTTGTCGCGTCTGGAGTGGCTCGAGGGTCGAGCTGTCTCTACTCCTTGATGCTAGGGTGGCTCCTAGCTGTCTGGTGTGTTTGGTTTGCGTAATAGAAGGTGGGATACATGACTCGCTGCTGCATTTACCTATCTCATGAGAGTGCTGGGGAGGGGGGTCCTAACTATACAGTACTTTGATTGGGTGTCTGAATATTGGACCTGTTTTGTTAATGCGGATGGAAGTTATAGAAGGTTTTAGGATCTCTGGAAAGTCGTACAATCCAAACCATACTAGAGTTATCCTGACTCTGTCCTGATTTTCTGATTCTGGTTCGCTAAGGGGTGTCTTATAGGGAAACCTGTTATGTCTAGGTGAACCTGATGTTAGAAAAATGCCAGATTCAATAAGTTAACTGGTGCTTGGGGGCTTCTGTTGACTGTCCGATGGGTGTTGTCTCGATATTTGGTGCCTGACGGTCAAGTGCGTTAAGGGGGGGTGCTTGTTTCTGTGATGCGTCTTGTGCATACAAATTTCTGCTAAAACAGGTTCCTGGCTAGGTGTGTTCTGGTAAAAAAATAGCAAATTTCTGGTTTATCAAATTTCGCCAAATTTACACTGGGATCTTTAATGGGTTTCAAATAAAAGGTTTCGTGCACTTGCGCATCCCTCACATTATCAGATTATTAAGCATCAGGGTTAGGTCCTAGAGTAAAGGCTTAGACAAAGGTTTAGGCTTACGCTTTAGCTTAGGTACGCTATTTCCGTAAGCCCAAGCTTGTGGGGGAACGAGCAAAATTACAAGAGCCAAAGAGTGTTGCAAAACCACGCTGTCATCTGTAAACTGGTCAAAATCAGGACATCCGTCTGAGAAGGAATTACATCTGGTTCCGAATGTTGAAATCCGGTTTAGGCTCATGTTACTTTGAAGGGCGAATCATTTTTTCGTAGGACGGCAACAGAGTTATCTTTTAACTGCTTAGGCTACACTGCAAAAAATGGTGAGTCAAATTGACTCTTTCCAAAATAGACTTTTCTGAACTACACAAACTCGGTCAAATTCGACTCTGCCAGAGTTAAATTCCACACACTAAGCTACTCAGTGAGTCGGATTTGACTCTGACGGAGTTCAATTTTGACTCAGTTTGTGTAGTCCGGAAAAGCTTATTTCGGACAGAGTCAATTTGTACTCACCATTTATGCAGTGTAATTTGTTTGCTTGTGCTTAATAGTTTAATCACAGGCGGATCTTTACGTTAAAGCATAGGATTAGGAATATGTTTATACTACTGTTACACCCCTTCAAAGTTGAACATTGGCCCAGTTTTATATTAAATCTGGTCATGAACAACTGTGTCGAATTTTGTCACTAATGTATTTACAATAACGTCTATGTTACTATTACAACGATTTTTGCAACAAAAATGTGATTTTTAATTTTGTAAAAGCTCCGAAATCACAGACCCCCTCTGTCATTTTAGTAGCGTTCTTTTTTGTTTTGGGGGGTTGCGGTTTTTTTCTGTTTTGGACGCCGCGGCGTGTGTCCGGCGGCGAGCGCAAAATACGATAACAAAAAATAGGCAAAATCTATTTGGTGGCGTTGCGGCGGTGTCCGGCGGCGAGCGACGAATATACCGCAAGCCTAAGCCTAATCCTAAGCTTCAATCTGATTGGCTAATTTAGGCCAAAATATAAACGTTTCGTGATTTTTAGAAAATACCGACAGGAACCCAAAAATAAAACAATTTATTTTTTGTGGCAAAATCGAAAAATTTTCAATATTCACGAAACATTTCGCAAAAAACAGTTTTTGAACCAAAAGTAAACATTTGTGATACAAATTTTTCACAGAAAAATTACGTCTATTTTAAGTAAATTATTTTCTTCGCCATTCTGGGTACTAAAATATCCCGAAAGCCATCTTGTTTGCGTTTGAATTTTGATTTTTAATGTGGAAAACTATTCTCACGCATTGTTCCTAATTTTACGTGTACTTTGTGGTCTCATTCGTTTTTATGTTTCTGCGTAATCATATTTGTCAGATTTGGGTATATTAACCCCTTCTTAGAGTGATGATGGTATACGCCTCCCACTGCAGTCACTTGAGTTCGAATCCCAGCATAAAAGTAGGTCTCACGGCAAATAGAAAATATTCATGTGAGAAAGGGTTAACTTTGAACTTGAAGCTTGCACTAAGCGGTTTCTACAATTTAAACACGTCTCTATTTCGGTTTATCGTCTTCTAAACAGACCTTTGGACTGGAAAGCCAGTAGTTCACCCAATTAGAGAAAGTTATTTACTGAACATGAAAACGGTGGGTGTACGGTACTCCAAGCTTAATATTTGAAATTCTATAAGCTTTTAGTTTTATTTATGTCATTTGTAAATAAAGAGTCGATGGTCATTTTTAGACAAGAGTTTTTACAGCACAAATTGTAAAGAAAAGAATGTATCCAGCGCGCGTTGCGTTTTTAGTATTTTTAAACAAAACAAAATTGTCAGTAAAATGACGAAACGCGAAATGATCAGGCTAACGCCGGTATTTGTGAAGAATTAAAATGCTTCAAAAAATTATTAAACGAATACGCGTAAAACACAAATGGTACTAAGCCCAAGCTAAAGCCTTAGCAATAAAAAAGTCGTAAAACTTAAGCTTACTCTATTGCAGACACTCACAAATACGTTCCGCCCGTGATCTTTACATGAGCCCAACTTTGGCAACTTTGGTGCTTATAAATCAGTGGAATTTTAAATTGTTCTGTGCCTGGTGCCCTTGTGCATATACAAAGACCATACCACGAAAAAACTCGCAGGCTTTAGGCTTCGGTTTAGATTTAGAATCCCGTTTTGAATTTAGATTCAAGCCTACGATTCGTACTCAGAATTTTTTCGTACTTTTGTGGTTGTGTATAAATTTTGATCTTTTGAGGCGTGGGTAAAAAACAACAGATAATAATATGATGTTCAAAATTAAACGAATTTCAAATGAACTTTTTACTAGCGTACACTGCAAAAAATGGTGAATCAAATTGACTCTCTCCGAAATAGGCTTTTCCGGACTACGCAAACTGAGTCAAACTTTAACTCCGCCAGAGTTCAACGCATGCGATTCAGTGAGTCGAATTTGGTTCTGGCGGAGTCGAATTTAACTGTTTTTGTGTAGTCCCGTAGAGCCTATTTCGGAGAGAGTCCATTTGGCGCACCATTTTTTGCAGTGTAACCAACAGATTGTTCACTGGTACCACTTGTGAGTTTTACACCAAATTGTTTTAATAGTGCTAGATTTACACACTCCGGGTCATATTCATATTTCTACCACAATTTAGTAAATAAATTAAATGAATTTTAACCCTAAAAGCGAAATAATAAGGATATTGCAATTTGCCTAACTTTAGATTTTAACCAATATATATTGAAAACGGTTCTTAATAAAACCTGAATGTTTTAGTGTAATTGTGAATATAAGCCTATGCCTAATCCTGAGCCTAATTCAACGTCAAAGGTCTACGGCCGTGTTCGAATCCAGTTCTATGCATGTTTTTAAAGCGAATTATGCACATTGGTGCAAATTGTACGCGATATCGCAAGAAAGACAAATTCTTTTTAAAAGTATTGGCCAATGTAAAGAACAGGGGCGGAACAGTATTATAAGTATATTCGTAAGCCTATTAAGCCTAAGCCTAAGCGTAAGAATGAGCATATTCCTAAGCCTAAGCCTAAACCTAATCCTAAAAATGAGCATATTCCTAAAGTCTAAGCCTACGCCAAGCAAAAAATTAGTCAAAAGCCGAAGCTTACTCTATTTTCCACAGAAAAACGTTCCACCCCTGATCTTTACATGGGCCAAAGTATTAATGGAACTCGATTTTGAACAATTGAAGGGTCATGCTACTTTTAGGTCCGTCCCGGTTTCTGGTGGGTCTGTAAAAGAGTAGGCTTACTTTTAGACTACATTTTTTGCTTAGGCTTAGGCTTAAGCTTAGGCTTAGGCTTAGAAATACAATACGCTTTTGCAACGCTTACGCTTAAGTTTAGACTTAGGAATACGCTTAATCTACTGTTACGGCCCTAAAAGTAACATTGGCCCAATTGAATGTGCACTGTAAATTTCAGTGAGTTGATTTTAACTCAGAATGAGTTGAGTCACTCAGTCTGAGTTAGGACTTTCAGAACTCAGAAAATTCAGTTGATTCAATTCATTCTGAGTTAATTAATCAACTCATTGCAATTTACAGTGTGGAAATGTTTTATAGATTAAATATTAGGAGCGGAATTTTGAAATTTGCCGAAAAAGAATTGAAATTTCGTTTTTCTTAATTTTTAAACCCAATGCCAACGCTGCTTTTGATTGGCTACATTGAAGTGTCAACAGCGCCTTTCGGAAATCGTTTGTATATTTTATCGATGACGTCATGCCATTTTTCCGTGATAATATAACCGCCTCGATTGATCAAATTGTGCGTTGTTCGAATTTTTGAACCGTTTAAACGGTACAAATTGCTAAAAATTACAAAAAATAAATCTCAATTTCTGAAAAAAAAACACATTTTGTAATATTTCTATGATTTTCTATTTCAGATTTTGCCCTGAACAAAGAATAATAAATTAAAACAAAATTAAATTAGTCAAAGTCGTTTTAGTACAAATTTCGATTTGTTTTTATTTTTAAGCCCAATTCACGCGTGCAAGTTTTTACTGCGAGAACTTGCAGCTACAACTTGTATTTGCAAGTTCTGTCTAAAATCCCATTCGAAAAAATTGCAGCTGTAAATAATTCGTTAAAAATCATAGGTAGGAATTTAGTTCACATGTGTGAATAACCATGTAAGTTCACTCAATTTATTGCATCCGTTTTCTCATTGGCTGATGAAAAAACACAAGTTCTGCGCGCAACTGGCAGCTGCAAGTTCTTTCAGCAAAAACTTGCACGTGTTAGTAGAGCTTAAGTGATAATACAAAAAATAAAAATTAATTTCTGAAAAACACATTATGTAAAATTCAACGATTCTATTTCAGATTTTGAGCTGAATAAACAACATATTTACTTAAATTAAACCATTTTTAAAAGTTGCCTTTTTTAAAATTCCGATTTTGTTTCATTAAGTATTTGAAAAATTTAAATTTGGGCTCAATTCCTAACCAGTCTGTATAACAATATTAATATGTCAATAAGTGGCTGTAACCCTTAGCAACAGTCAAACTAATGCGTAACTATGGCTATTCTAGGAAATGTTATCATAGTGGAACGCAAAAAATTTTTGTTACGACCCTGTTCTTTACACATTGGCCCTAATTTGTAACGTCACCTTATCACACAAATTATGCGATGCTTAAAGGTAAGGTCAAGAAAGATAACTAATATACAGATGAAGAAACTTTTATTTCAAAGTTTTAAACTCGTGTGATTGGTCAGAAACAAATTATTGTGCAAAAACTCATGTGATTGGTCAGAAACAAATTATTGTGCAAAAACTCGTGTGATTGGTCAGAAACAAATTATTGTGCAAAAACTCGTGTGATTGGTCATAAACAAATTATTGTGCAAAAACTCGTGCGATTGGTCAGAAACAAATTATTGCGCAAAAACTCGTGTGATTGGTCATAAACAAATTATTGTGCAAAAACTCGTGCGATTGGTCAGAAACAAATTATTGCGCAAAAACTCGTGTGATTGGTCAGAAACAAATTATTGTGCAAAAACTCGTGTGATTGGTCAGAAACAAATTATTGTGCAAAAACTCGTGTGATTGGTCAGAAACAAATTATTGTGCAAAAACTCGTGTGATTGGTCATAAACAAATTATTGTGCAAAAACTCGTGCGATTGGTCAGAAACAAATTATTGTGCAAAAACTCGTATTATTGTGCAAAAACTCGTGTGATTGGTCAGAAACAAATTATTGTGCAAAAACTCATGTGATTGGTCAGAAACAAATTATTGTGCAAAAACTCGTGTGATTGGTCAGAAACAAATTATTGTGCAAAAACTCGTGTGATTGGTCAGAAACAAATTATTGTGCAAAAACTCATGTGATTGGTCAGAAACAAATTATTGTGCAAAAACTCGTGTGATTGGTCAGAAACAAATTATTGTGCAAAAACTCGTGTGATTGGTCAGAAACAAATTATTGTGCAAAAACTCGTGTGATTGGTCAGAAACAAATTATTGTGCAAAAACTCGTGTGATTGGTCAGAAACAAATTATTGTGCAAAAACTCGTGTGATTGGTCAGAAACAAATTATTGTGCAAAAACTCGTGTGATTGGTCATAAACAAATTATTGTGAAAGGCGCATAATATAACCTGGTATTTTGATCAAGATTTGCCCATTCACAAATTTGTTTCATCATTCCTTCGAGACCGGCTTTCACTACGGCTGATTGGAACAGAAACGTCTTCCATTCATCTGGACGTGCGGATGCTGACGCGTTGATTACGCTGCAAATGTATAATTAAAGCTAGAATGCCCCACATATTGTAGTGACCCTGAGAAGTTAATAAGAGGGAGCTCCATTTTGAGTCGCAATCAATAGAAATCCGGATCTCTAATAAAAGACCGTAAGCGGATAGAGTCCCTAAACACTTATTAGAGTCCATAAATGTCAGTTAACGTTAATTATAGTGCATAAACGACTGCAGCACCAAATAAAGTTGAGTTCCAAAGCATACTTAAATTTTGAAAGTTCATTCCTAAGTATAACCTTGCTTTACCGCAAAAGATTTTGGTACAAGACATATAAACGTTTAATTCAACGGATAGTTGCAATACCAGATATATATCAGTAACCAACGGCGGCAAAGAGCCGGTTAAAATATATAACAGTCCGTAACCGAATAGCAAGGCGTACCCTATGGAGAGGTCAAATAAATATCAGTCCAACTCTTATTCGGGTCACTATAGTAATATATACGTATTATGGGCAACTTATACAGCATTACTTTGCTTGCAATGATTTGTTTCAGTTTAAACGTGATTGTTCTATGAAAAGAAAATCTGCATGCAAATATTTGTGGTTTCGTTACCTTTTGTGCATTGTGCAAAACTGGCTGACATATTAATTTACGAATAAAATCAAGTGCCCGTATTTTTAAATGTAAGCTGTATCAATTACCACTTGCTGATAAGTCGTGTAACTATCGGACCAATGAATGACGAGCTTCAAAATTCAGCACATTTTTCAGACTTGAGTTATTTTTACTGCTGTACTGATTTTGAGGTCCATTTTACTTTAAGCGGCGTCCTGGTTTCTGGTGGGTCTATAAAAGAGTACGTTTAAATTCTAGATTACAATTTTTTGCACAGGCTTAAATTTAGGCTTAGATTTAGGCTAGACTTAATAGGATTCGGAATACATCTTTGCAACGCTTAGGCTTAGGCTTAGCTTAGGAATACGCTTTAATCCACTGTTACGCCCCTAAAAGTAACATTGGCCTTTTGAGATTCGCAACTGCAAAGTGTTCGTTAGATTCAACTTTTGATTTGTGATACCTGAACCGCAAACGGCAAAGTTTCTGCTGAAGAAGGAACGCTTTTTATTCGTCAAACAAATCAGGTCACAAGCATATTGCAACTGCAGTATATCATGCGTACACCAGGTGACGTTTAAGGAGAAAAGTGTCATGTAAAATCCTTCAGTGTCCATCCCACTGCTCCGGCAACAGCCACCTAGTGTACGCATGAACATTGTGGAAGATCCACCTTCCCAATTGCGGATCTAAAAATTGCATCCGCTTTAGTTCTTGTAGAAGCGGTTATGATGAAATTTCTGTTCACTCACTAAAGTGTTAATTCTCTGTTGTCTGCGGCATTTTCTTTTGATCGAGTCCCGACGGTCTTTCGGCTTCCAAACTAAAAAAATATATTTTAAATTTGTGAAAATTTATTCAAGTTAAAAAATATATTTTAAATTTGTGAAAATTTATTCAAGTTAAAAAAATATATTTTAAATTTGTTAAAATTTATTCAAGTTAAAAAAAAATATATTTTAAATTTGTGAAAATTTATTCAAGTTAAAAAAATATATTTTAAATTTGTTAAAATTTATTCAAGTTAAAAAAATATATTTTAAATTTGTTAAAATTTATTCAAGTTAAAAAAATATATTTTAAATTTGTTAAAATTTATTCAAGTTAAAAAAAATATATTTTAAATTTGTGAAAATTTATTCAAGTTAAAAAAATATATTTTAAATTTGTTAAAATTTATTCAAGTTAAAAAAATATATTTTAAATTTGTGAAAATTTATTCAAGTTAAAAAAATATATTTTAAATTTGTTAAAATTTATTCAAGTTAAAAAAATATATATTTTAAATTTGTGAAAATTTATTCAAGTCATCTACAGATAAACATTAACCGGCCGCGTCACTGAATCGGAGCGATCCGCATAACATCGGGATAGAACGAATTAGCCGTCGTGATCCAGGGCAGTTTAGCTAACAAAGCCACGAACTTCTCACATGTACTAAGCAAGTATCAAGGTGTAATTATATATTCAGACTTAACAAACTAAATAGTCGAAGAATAAAACAAAAAACTTCAAACTAATTTTTTTGGCTTTGGCTTAGGCTTAGGCTATATGAATACGGTCCTGTTCTACACATTGGTCAAAACCTTTATTTGAGCTAATACCTGCCGGAAGGTAAATTTTGACAAATGCTTACCCTGGTATTCACAGTTGACCCCAAAATCTATTAGGTCGACTTTCGCTTTTTTCCGCCTATCAACATGGCCTATGTATAGAACAGGGTCGGATCGTTTTGATGCCCGTCTGTAATAGAGTCAGTTTAAGATTTAGACAATTGCCTAGGCTTAGGCTTAAGCTTAGGTTTAGAAATAGGCTCATCCTTGCGCTTAGGCTTAGGCTTAGACTTATAAATATGCTTATACTACTGTTCCGGCCCTGTTGTGCACATGGGTATCAACATGTGTTGATTTCAAATCGGTTTGAATTTTTTACTACTGAATAAGACGTGTTAAACTTTACCACAACTTATGCAATGTTTAGAGCAATTTAATGTATTCAACTCCGGTTGAACTTTGAAGTATATCGCCTCTGTTCCTTCCCTTGTATTCTTACAGTTGGCGACCCATGTAAAGATCTGGGGCGGAATGTTCCATGTTTCGGCCCATGTATAGAACAGGGCCGGAACGTTTTCCGGAGGGGCTATAATAGAGTCAGATTAAGCCTTAGACTAATTTTTTTGCTTGGAGTAAGCTTAGGCTTACGCTTAGGCTTAGGAATAAACGCATTCTTACGCTTAGGCTTAGGAACAAACGCATTCTTACGCTTAGGCTTAGGAACAAACGCATTCTTACGCTTAGGCTTAGGAACAAACGCATTCTTACGCTTAGGCTTAGGAACAAACGCATTCTTACGCTTAGGCTTAGGAACAAACGCATTCTTACGCTTAGGCTTAGGAACAAACGCATTCTTACGCTTAGGCTTAGGAACAAACGCATTCTTACGCTTAGGCTTAGGAACAAACGCATTCTTACGCTTAGGTTTACGCTTAGGCTTAGGAATATACTTATACTACTGTTCCGGCCGTGTTCTTTGCATTGACCGCAGGTGGGTTACCTTCTCGCCACGGCAATCACTATAAGTATCAGTTGAATCTGATAAATCACTATAAAACGCCGCATCGCTATCATTTCCATCAGAAACCGCTCTGTCGCGAACATTTTCATACAAATGACCGTCGTCTACGTTTCGGCCGCCTTTCCCACGCCGTCGGGACCGGCCTTTCCCACGCCGTCGGGACCGGCCTTTTCCGGCACTTTGGCTCCGAGAATTACGTTTTCTAAAATTGTGTAAAAATTGCTTTGTTTTTGTTTTCAAAACAAATCGCACGGCCTTTTCGTATATGCTTAGGCTAATATAAGCTTGAAGGGTTTAGGTTTAGGATAATATTTGCCTAAACCTAAGCCTAAGATGTACTTTTATATGTTGGAGGAAAATATGTACAGACGTCAAGATTGTAAACGAGTTATTCCTGCATGAAGGATAATGTAATTGCAAGCTTCGTAGCGTAATTGTAAGCTAAAGAGTACTTTATACACTGTAAAGAATGGTGAGTCAAATTGACTCTCTCCGAAACAGGCTTTTCCTGACTACACAAACTGAGTCAAAATTCGACTCCGCCTGAGTCAAATTCGACTCAATTTGACTCTGGCGGAGTCAAATTTTAACTCAGTTTGTGTAGTGAGGAAAAGCCTATTTCTCAGAGAGTCAATTAAACTCGCCATTTTTTGCAGTGTAGAGCCCTTTACAAAAGTATAACAGCGGATGTGGTGGGACTCGATCCCACGACGTACGGATAACCGGTCCGCTGCTCTAACCACTGAGCTACAGTACCATGGGAACGTTTGTAAGCCACATTTTTCATGAATCATATTTGGCTATAGACACAACATTTACGTTGTTGTCGATCCTGTCCCTACAGTTTCACCTTCCCTCGTGGATGTACAGATTAAGGGTGCCGCTATACTTGTCGTCACCATCCGTTACCATACGGTATCGTGCGTTAAACACGGCAAACGTATGGTGACGGATGACGCCAGACGTCGTCAATAGTATAGCGCCACCCTAACAGAGTTGTTGGCCGGAAAAAATCATCGAACAAAAATATTTTTTTTGCCATTTTTTTCAATTTTTTTGGAAAAAATGGAAAAAATTATTTTTTACGGTCATAATTTTTTCCGGAAACACAACGATGATTAGAATTTGTGGTTTTTATTTTCGTTGCAGGCTTAGGTTTATGTTTTAGGTTCGGTTTAGGCAGTGCTTGAGGTGCTTAGCGAAGCTTTAGCTATGGCTCATTCTAAGGCGTATTTATAACGCTAAGGATGTTGTCTAAGCAATAGACTTTAAGCTTAAGTTTCGTGACCAGCTCACTTTTCGGATTAAGTCCGTAGTCAGCTCACCTTGCTAGGAAGGCTAAAATGTTTTCAAAACCGACGTTCAAGGCTTATTATTGATGACTTACCAGCAAGCTTGAAAATTTTCTAGGGGTAGGCAAAATACTTCCGGAGGGTGCTAAGGCCCCCTCTTTTTTCGCATATCTCCAGCAACGGTCCAGTATTTTAGACTATGCCCTATCGTGTTACTTGTTGCTTTTAATTTCGTCATCGCTAATAATATAAGTCTTCTTCGCAATCAGTTGTAGGGGATCATGTATTTCTCGTGGCGTAACCCCTCCACGCTCGAATGTATAAATATGCTGTACAGGTCGGCCTGATTCAAGTGTCGCTTTTGAATCAATCAGCGCAAGCAATTGTGCCATTGAAACAATTTCTTTGCCGATTAAGATCGCTTTGGTTCTAAAACATCAATTCAAAGTCAAAATTAATACAAGACTGCAAATAGCGGCAACATCAATCACCAAAATATAAAACTGGATATTCGTTTGCGGTAAAAATTGACATCCGTTTCCGGTATAGACAAATACCGAAAATTTCCGTATTTTTATGCTCATGATTCGTTGTTGTAAAATCACGTGTAAATCGCTCAATTTATTGTATTACAGATATGCTTCAATTGGTCGATTTGAAAAAAAATCGAAGAAATTCGTACAAAATGAATAAAAATTTTTTTTTGTAAATATCTGGTATGTTTTTTTAAATTTTAAGAATTTCAATAAATATTGGCGTGTCTTAATTGTATATATCTTAACCAAAAATATTCTCTTTTGAAATTTTGGTCCATGTTACTTTAAGGGGCGTCCACGTTTCTGGTGGGTGTATTAAAGAGTAGGTTTAGAAATTTTAATAACGCAATTAGGTGGCTATATACTTTGATCAATAGAGCTAAACTGGTAACTCCTTCTCACATAGAGTTGACTATGGGCAACTCAGCGCAGTGTATATATGTTAAATAATATATATCGCACAGTGTTTTTAGCAATTGCAACACGAATACATAGTACTAAATCATCACACGTCCAGCTCATATAGCTGAGTTGCGATGGTAAACGCCACCCACTCCAGTCACTGTAGTTCAAATCTTAGCATAAAAGTAGGTCTCAGATAAAATAGAAAATATTCATGTGATAAAGGGTTAATGTGTCAATCCCAATTTTGAAAGATAAACAGGTTCTTGTTAATCGCTTTAGAACCAGTTTTTAAATTTTTTTATTTTACCGCAGCTTAGGCTTAGGCTTAAAGTTATGCCTAGGTTTATCTTAAAACTTGTGATTAGGCTTTAGGTTTAGGCTAAAAGCTTACGCGTGGACTTATCCTATAAAAATTTAAAATTACTTTTTGCCAGCATTTCTGTTGTGTTCTTTCAAATAAATTCGACGCGAAGTCAACTTCTGATTGCCTGCGTTTGCCTGAAACAAAGAACTAAGACTCATTTTACAAAATAAACTTTACTGTTTGAACTATATATTATGTAAATGGCACTACACTGCAAAAAACGATGAGTCAAATTGGCTCTCTCCGAAATAGGCTTTTCTTTACTACGCAAACTGAGTCAAAATTCGACACCGCCAGAGTCCGAATTGAGACGAATGTGACTCAGGCGGAGTCGAATTTTGACTCTGTTTTCGTAATCAGGCAAAGCCTATTTTTAAGAGAGTCAATTTCACTCACCATTTTTTGTAGTGTTCGTTTTAATTTTCTAGCAGTTCTGTTGTCTACAACTATACATCTCGAATGTACAGATAAGCATCCGATTAACGGGTTGCGCTAAACTTGTCGCACAGCGCCGTCCAGTACCGTTCGGCACCCGTACCGCGGTTTCCGTCCGTCACCGTCCGACCCCACACGGAGTCGTACGTCATTAATTCGCGTACGATGCCGCACCGTGACGCACAGTGACGGGCGTCACCGTACGAGTGACAAACGGCATTAAAATAATTAAAATGCATAGCGCAACCCTAATTCTTTACTTCGAATTTATTTTCAAACTTTACACTGTAAATTCTAATGAGTTGATTAATCAATTCAGAGAGAGAATTAGTATTTTTGGTTATTTCTCAGTTAATAACAGTAGATATTAACTCATTGTGAGCTGATTTAATTTCTGATGAGTAGACAAATTAACTCAGGATGAGTTCAATCAATTCATAATAGTGAGTTCTGAGATTGTCCGAACTCATTATGAGTTAAAATCAACTCACTGCAATTTACAGTGTATTATATAAAATTACAAAATTACGTCTCACCAATTAGCGCAGTGTTGCTCACAGTATACTCTATACAATAAATGGTCAAAAACAATAATTCAAACGCGGTTTGGTGTGATAAACGTACCAAATAATTACGCCCATCCTCGTCGTCAGAATTGACAAATTTTGTTCGCAAACGTTCGTAGCTGAAAAATACGGAAATTATAAATTTTTGCAATTTTGACATAATTTACAGCTTTGTAAATTGTAGCTGTAGGAATACGTCGACGAGCGATTGGGTGAGACACCAAATAGTTTAATAATTAAAATCAAGAGTGTATGATACAAAAGTATGTAACTGTTGGAGTTCCGCAAGGTATGTAGAGGGGGGTACAATCTGTGTGAACAATGACACTGTACACTGTAAAAAATGGGGAGTCAAATTGACTCTCTTGGAAATAGGATTTTCCTGACTACATAAATTGGGTCAAATTTGACTCCGCCAGAGTGAAATTCGACTCAATTTGACTGACCATTTTTTGCAGTGTACGTATCGGTGATTAAAACTGTTCCGCGCATAATTTAATTTAGGGGTATTGCATGTGACACCGACTTCCGACTAAATAAAGACGGATCGACCAGAAACGCAACGACCAGTGGCACACTGTAAACACCAATGGGTTAATTAATCAACTCTGACGGAAAGTTAGTTGTTTTACGGAAAGTTAGTTGTTTTTAAGTTAATAACAGTAAATTTTAACTCACTCTGAGTTGAGATGATTCTTACTATGAGTTGAGTTGACTCCTTGGGAGTTGATGAATTAAATTAGAATTAGTTGAATAAACTTACAATTGTGAGTTCTGATAGTCCTAACTCAGACTGACTGATTCAACGTATTCTGAGTTAAAATCAACTCACTGGAATTTACAGTGTACATTTGTACCATGCAAACCTGCAGAGTTAGATGCTGTTGTTAAAGAGTACGGCCAATGTAAACAACAGGGGCGGAACAGTATTATAACCATATTCCTAAGCCTAAGCCTGCATGAGCGCAACAACACATTTTCAGAAACGATTTTTGACAGTGTGGAACATACACTGTAAATTCCAATGAGTTGATTAATCAATTCAGCTGGCGAGTTGGTTACTTCTGAATTGATATCAGTAAACATTAACTGACTCTGGGTTGAGTTGACTCTCACTCTGAGTTGAGTTGGCATTGGGTGAGTTGATAAATTATGTCAGAATGAATGGAATTAACTCAAAATTTTGAGTTCTGATAGTTCTAACTCAGACTGAGTGATTCAACTCATTCTTTGTTAAAATCAACTCACTGAAATTTACAGTGATAGCAAAAGTTTTCTGATGCGTATATCAGTAGTAAACAATTTAAGAATATTTATAAAAACTTATAAAAATAGAATTTAAAAAAAATTTTTCTTACCCTCCAGGAATTTCAGTGAATCCTTCAGCTCCGCACGCGACAAATTGATTCTGAAAACTGTGTTCCAAGTCATGAATATTCGTAATTCGTCTTGTACCACGCGGCGAAAACAACATTTTGACACGACCTTAAATTTTAAAAGTAACTAAAAATTGCTACACTGCAAAAAAATGGTGAGTCAAATTGACTCCCTGTGAAATAGGCTTTTCCTGACTACACAAACTGAGTCAAAATTCTACTCCGTCAGAGTCACATTCGATTCAATGAATCGCTCAGTGAGTCGAATTTGCAGTTGAGTCGAATTTGACTAAGGCGGAGTCGAATTTTGACTCAGTTTGTGTAGTCAGGAAAAGTCTATTTTGGAGACATTCAATTTGACTCACCATTTTTTGCAGTGTAAACACTGTAAATTACAGTGAGTTAATTTTAACTCAGAATCAGTTGGATTAACTCAGAATCCTCAGCTCTGAGAATTAGATCTTTCAGAACTCAGAATCGGAATTGATTTAACTCATTCTGAGTAAATTAATCAACTCACCTGGGTTTAAATCAGCTCAGAGCGAATTAATAAATACTATAAATAGAAAACAAAAACAATATTCGTATTTTTTATACTTGTTTTCAAAAATGCTTATATGTTCAATATTCGAATGACACCACTTTAACGTACCGCTAGGCAACTTGAAGCCTCTGATGACAGACAAGCAAACTCCACCGCAGTAAGTGAAAAGTTAGAAAAAACTGAAATAAAAAAGAAAATTGGCAAAAATACACTGTAAAGTCCAATGAGTTGATTAATCAATTCAGCTAGCTAGTTGATCGATTATTTTTGAATTAATATCAGCAAACATTAGCTCACTCTCAGTTGAGTTAATTCTCCCTCAGAGTTGAGTTGACTCTGGGCGAGTTGATTAATTATAACTCAGAATGAATTGAATCAACGCAAAATTCTGAGTTCTGATAGTTCTAACTCAGACTGTGTGATTCATCTCATTCTGAGTTAAAATAAACTCAATGAAATTTACAGTGTAACAAAAACAAAAATTTCAGCAAAAATTGACAGAAAAACAAAAAAAAAGATAATATTATTAAAATAAATGAAATTTGATGAACAACCAAAGTGACACCGTGTACTTACAGTATGAACAAAATGAGAAAAAAAAACAACGAAAATTACTATGAAAGAAATTGAGAAAAAAGGAAAAAAAAGAGAATTTTGAGCAGAATTTAAACAAAAACAAAGATATTAAATTGAAATTTAGTGAAATTTTTTCATTTTAATCATACCTCCATCAATCGGTCGAATAATTTGTTCAATTTCGTCCATTAAGCCAGTCCAGTCACCGGCAGCTTTTCGACGAGAATACATAAAATGTACCGGGATTCCATTGAGGTCCCCGTTACGAAACAACACCAATTCTTTCATAAAAGCCGGAATTCGTGACATTTGTGTCGTCTTCGAATCTCCAGGTTCATATTCCATATTTTGAGACATTGTTTAATGAGTAAAAATATTTTTCGTTTTTGAATGAAAAGTTTCTTCAATTTTGAGTGATTTTAATAGTAATTTATTTGTAATAATTACGCAATGTTTTTGAGTTACGTAATTTAAAAGATAGAAAACTAATTTTTGAATTTTTCTTTTATTGCTTTCAGAACATCGCGACAGCTTATGCGGGATTCAAGTTACAGCCGGGACAGCGGTTTGTGCCATGTTGGTTTGACGTCAACATTAAAATTCGGGCGGTCATATCGGGTCCACAGACGTTACTCAGATGCCATATGACACTAACCTACAAAACACCGCTCTCAGGTGTTCTTTGTGTACAACAGACGGTATGTCACATGATACTAGTGGACATTTATGCGAATATCATATGATATTGCAAAATTACAACGAATATCATATGATTTTCACCTGGACAGTGCAATCTTCACGTGCTTGTAAATGAATAGAATGTGGAATGACAGAGGCAAATACCAAAAGCAAGCTGGATCCATTTCCGGCACAAACGCGCTCAGAACCATAGCGTGATATTCAAAAATTCAAATTTCAAATTGTTGTATCATATGATATTCAACAGGACAATTTGGGTATGTTACCTCAACTATGCAGACATTTGAAAATATATCATATGATATTCGCAGACAAAATGTCGAATACCATATTATATTGATGTACAATAGGCGATCTACATTTGATGATTGCAGACAAATACGACTTTTGAATACGATATGGGTCTATTAGCAGACAAAATGATACCCAATAGTCTGATAGGAACAAATTATGTCCGAAGCTGCTCCGGTTATAACGTGAACCCCGCATTAAAGTACACTACCGGCTTCTCGAAACATCTCATCTTATTCGGTTCACTACAGTATTTACAACTTCCAGCAAAATCGCATTGCGATTGATTCAAGTTTTGTAATTTCTGTAAATATTATTTTTAAACTTAGGTTTCCAATTAGTAGAAAAGTTTTGGGCCCATGTATAGAACAGGGCCGGATCGTTTTCCGGAGGGGTTAATATAATAGAGTCAGTTTAAGCTTTAGACTAATTTTTTTGCTTAGGCTTAGGCTTAGGAATAAACTCATTCTTACGCTTAGGCTTAGGCTTAGGAATAAACTCATTCGTACGCTTAGGCTTAGGCTTACGCTTAGGCTTAGGAATATGCTTACGCTTAGGCTTAGGAATATGCTTAAACTACTCTGTTCCGGCCCTGTTCTACACATGGGCCAAGTTTTGTTTAGGCTTAGTTATAAGCTTAGGTTTATTAGCTTTACGAATATGCTTATACTACTGTTACAGGTCCTCAGTTATGCATGGGCCAATTAGGGAGAGTACTTTTCCGCCGTGTGGGTAAACTACAAAGTGCCGCACAACCATTATTTGTACCATTAAACGGATCGCGCTACGCTGAGCTGACGGACTAGCTTCCCACCTGCCCAACCGACAGAGTTCGTTCCCTGTGGATTGAAATCATTTTACCATAATTGCTCGAGTACAAAGCTTTCCTCATGCTGGTTTTAAATTAGGTGTAACATAGTTTACGCAAAATTGCTCAAAGTATATTCAACTCGGCCAATGTTACTTTTAGGCCGTCATCCCGGTTTCAGGTGGGTCTGTAAAAGAGCAGGTTTATATTCAACACTACATTTTTCTGTAGGCTTAAACTTAGGCTTAAAGATACACATTACGCGTAGGCTTGTAGGAATAACGCTTAATTTACTGTTATGGTTTTAAACGTAACATTGGCCGTCAGCGTGCAACCGGGGCTGAAAAATACCGGATCCAGAGGTCAACAAAACTTGCCGGAGCCGGAGGTGAGGTGAAATTAAGTACTTAAAATGATGTTTAATTCACTAATTTTAGCAAATATCTGTTTGGTGTTGTTTAATCTTTTGGTTTCACGCTTATTTTATATTAAAGTCGCGCCAGAAAGACACCGCACAAAACAACTAAATATTGCAAAATTATGCATAATTTCACTGCCGAAATTGCCGGAACCTCCCGCATATGTGTCCTACCGGAGCCGGAGCTGGAGGTCGATTTTTTGCCTGACCCGGGCCGGAAGCAAACCTTCGGATGTACCCTGTTGGCCGTGTACTCAGCTTGCGAGAAAGAGTCACAGAGTTAGAACCAAGAGTTAAACAGAAGAATGTTGAACTGAAATGAACAAATCAGATTGTCTGAAAGGAAACGATAGCTTTTAATCCAGCCAATGACTTCGATTATATATTTGCAGAATTCATACATTTTTTCGCGACAATTTGTTGCTATAAGCGACTACAGTAATCATGGAAACAAATTTAAAGCTTCTTGGACAATTAAAATGAGATAGAAACAGTCTCATGAAGTGAAAACATTTATTTTAATGATAAATAAAAACAACTATTAAAATACTAATATTATATAAACACACGCACATATATATATATATATGTATATATATATATATATATATATATATATATATATATATATATATATAAAATAATATATATAATATATATATATATATATATATATATATATATATATATCCGGCTCCGACAAGTTTCTTTGACCTCCGGCTCTGGCTACGGCTCCGGTATTTTTCACGTCCGGTTGCACCCTGGTAAGAAAGCATTCACCTCGGTATCTTTCATTATCTTAGGCTGCTATATTATTTCCTAACCGTTTTTAATACTGCGATACCGCGTTTTAAGTTCGCGTAAGGTCAGTTTTAATTGTTCTCAATATCCCTTTTTGAAATATTCATTTAAACAAAATTTAAATTGTTCTCAAATAGAAAAATAATAGAAAAAACTTTGCGCTGAAAATAGCTTAAAATCCTGTCAAAACCCAGTCTCGTTCTTACGTCACAATTTTGGACATATTTAAGCGTCAGTTTATGTGGAAAAAAATGATAGGAAGAACGGTAAAGTTTGGGTTTATGGTAAAATATTTGGTCGATAAACAATGTTAAGAATTACAAAAATTTTACTTAAAAACAGCGACTTGGGCATCTACGAACGAGACAGATTTGCAACCAAAAATTAATATCTTCTCACATATTTGGTACCCGTTTTTGGCCCATGTAATGATCAGGGACGGAACGTTTTTCTGTTGGACAAGAATAGAATAAGCTTAAGCTTTAGACTAATTTTTCTGCTTGGCTTAAGCTTAGGCTTAGGAATAAACTCATTCTTACGCTTAGGCTTAGGCGTAGAAATATGCTTATAATACTGTTCCGCCGCCTGTTCTTTACATAGGCCCCGTTTTTAACCGTTTGTACGAGATTTGGTGAACTTTATCATTTGCCAAAATACGGCAGTTCTTGCATATTTCTGCAAAATGCTTACACTTAGGCTTTGGAAAAGATTTAGTCAAAGGTTTAAGCTTATTAGGTTTATAGTAGTCTTTTTCGAAACTTAAACCTAAAGTGTGTGGGTTAGCGTACATTAGAACCAGTACAGCTATTATACGTGACGATTAGTGTTTTGAAGAGCCATGCAACGTATTTTGAGCATATTTTCTAAAATGAGTACTGCAGTAACCCGAATAAGAGGGGGTAATAAGAGGGGGTCCCCATTCTGAGTCCCAATCAATAGTAGTCCGTATCACTAATAAGAGTACGTAAGCGGATAGAGTCTCTTGAAACCCTAATTAGAGTCCATAAATGTCAATTATCCCAATTGTAGTGTATAAGTGACTAAAGCACTAAATACAATGAGTTCGAAATTTAAAGCATAATTAAGTTTTGAAAGTAAATTCGTAAGTATAACCTTGTATTATAACTCAAGCTATTGACACAAGACTAGTGAACGTTTAATTCAACGGATAGTTGCATTAGCGGATGTATCAATAACAAACGGCGGCGGAACGTGGGTTAAAAATAAATAACAGTTCGTAACCAAGTAACAGGCGGGTGCTTCCTAAAGTGTCCAATTAAATATAAGTCCCCTCTTATTCGGATCAGTACAGCAGGCCAATGTAAACAACATAGGCGGAACAGTATTATAAGCATATTCCTAAGCCTAAAGCTTAAGCTTAAGAGTAAAATGAATTTATTCCAAAGCCTAAGCCTAAACCTAAGCCTAAGCCAAGCAACAAAATAATGTAAATCGTAAGCTTACTCTTTTCCAGTCCCACAGAAAAACGTTCCGCCCCTGATCTTTACATAGGCCCCTATCTGAAACGAAATTTTGCCTACATCATTGTAACGGGGTTCTTATCAAGATTCAGCTGTTTTCAAATTGAACAGAATTAAAATTTTTTTCTTACTTCAATTTACATTAATTTTTGCCATATTTTATTATCCAAAATTTTATCTCAAATTTATTTTGTGGTTTTTGATTGATTTTAAGCAACTGTTTTTTGTTTCTGGTCAATGTTTACGCACGATTATGCAATCATATTTGATTTAAATTTTTTGGCAAACGAATTTGGCAACATATAAGCCAAAAATAGATAAGCTTAATACTATTAATGAATAACTAACGGTAGGGTTCCATCAGGAACTGAATTTTGCTGGAACAGGAACAGGAATTGAATTACTTTGTAGGAACCGGAACAGGGACAGGAATTGAATATTTGCACGAATTTCGGTCGGAACAGGAATTCCGGTTTAAAACCTGAACTATTAACGGCAAAGGAATTGTGGTAGAATATAACAAATGGTTATATTAATAGAACGTTTGAAGCAATGTAGATGTACTATCACTAGTAATAGTACTGTCCTCACGTTTTTAAGGAGATTTCACACTGCGCCTTGGCGCCGTAGCTATAATTTTGGCTTGTTGTGCAGTAAACATTTTCAAAATCCAATCATTTCTGAACAAAATTGTGTTTGAAAGCGAAAATTAACTGAACGTTCTCTGCTTTCTATCCTGGGCTCATATTCCCAAATGCATATAGCACCAATCATCAGTGACCATCAATAGGTGTTCAAACAGACGAACATTGACAATTGCAGATCTCAAAATTGGTGCAGAAGTAAACGCAAATCAAACGCGAACAATGTGTTGAATTTCGAACTTTAGCATGCGCTTGTTTAAATGTTAAAATACCTATCTTTAACTTATTATACATGCTACCAAATTTTGATAATTTGGGTTCTGAAATATTATTGAAAAATATCTCGGCCGGGGGTATTATTATTTTAAAATACAAAAGCGACGCCCCCCCCTCGTTCTGCCGCAAGTACTGACCCACAGGCTGATGAGCAATTGAAACTCCATAGCGGCGCCTCACGGAAATATTATATACAAAATAAAAATCAACACAAAATAAATATAAAAAAACATATTTTACGAAAGCCAAAACAAAATAACTGTCAACCGCAAATGTGGTTGTGACGTAAGCTTAAGGGCTCACAAATAAACAACACAGTCTAACCTTTATGACCTCCATTCATTCACAATGTGGGCCCCTTGGCTGATTCCCCCGTAAACAACGGCGAAAAGACAAGGAACTGTATGAACGCTAAAACATAGAATAGCGCAATAGGGTCGTTGTTA
This sequence comes from Enoplolaimus lenunculus, assembly GCA_030248215.1. Taxonomy (NCBI): domain Eukaryota; kingdom Metazoa; phylum Nematoda; class Enoplea; order Enoplida; family Thoracostomopsidae; genus Enoplolaimus; species Enoplolaimus lenunculus. Next base: position 7,043 of record JASANG010002540.1, on the reverse strand, counting down.
AGGCGTTTAAAATTCATATGCGTGAGATGGTAAGCTTTGTTACGTAAAGCTTTTGGACACCTTTTAGACCACGGAAGAAAGAATTGTTAGCTACGTTCTGATATTTGAATGCCATCTAGAATTAGATTTGAATTAATTATCTCGAACCCCAATGTAAAACATTTGTAAATACAAATGAAACAGAAAAATATTCAGTGAGAAAAGGGTACACTGTAACATTTCATTGAGTTGATTAATCTACTACAGACGTATAGTTAATTTAGTTCTAAGTTAAACATTAACTCCTTCTGAGTTAAGGTGTTTAACATTCCGATTTAAATTGGAAGAGTGAAAAAAAAGATTCCGAACAGTTGACTATTAATTAAACCAGATTGCATTGAACCAACTCAGAATAATGAGTTCTGATTGTCTTAACTCAGACTAGAGTGATTCAACTTATTCATAGTTAAAATCAACTCACTGAAATTTACAGTATTAATGAACCTAACTGTCAAATGCTTTATATCTTTGATGTATATGTTGCCAAATTCGTTTGCCAAAAAATTTAAATCAAATATGATTGCATAATCGTCGTAAACATTGACCAGAAACAAAAAACAGTTGCTTAAAATCAATCAAAAACCACGTTTAGTAATTTTGGAATATTTAAGGTGTTTATGTGGAAAAAAAATGATAGGAAGAAGGTAAAATTTGGATTTATGGTAAAATAAGGTCGATGAGATAAAATTTTGGATAATAAATATGGCAAAAATTAATGTAAATTGAAGAAAGAAAAAATTTTAATTCTGTTCAATTTGAAAACAGCTGAATCTTGATAAATAAATTACAATGAATGAGGGAAATTTTGTTCAGATAGGGGCCTATGTAAAGATTAGGTGGAATGTTTTTTGTGGCAACTGAAAGAGTAAGTCTTAACATCTACATTATTTGTTGCTTGGCTTAGGCTTAGGTTTAGGCTTAGGCTTTGGAATAAATTTTATTTTACTCTAAGCTTAAGCTTTAGGCTTAGTAATATGCTTATAATACTGTTCCGCCTATTGTTTACATTTGCCTGCTGTATGATTCTGAGAAGAGGGGACTTATATTTAATTGGACACTTTAGGCACTGCTGTTATGTTACGAACTGTTATTTATTTTTAACTCCTATGTTTTGCTACCGCAACTATCGTCGAATTAAACTGCAATCTTGTGTCAATAGCTTGTACTACTTAATATAATGTTATACTAATGGGAATTTACTTTCAAATTAATTATGCTTTAAATTTTGAACTCATTGTATTTAGTCACTTATAAATTGGGATATTGAACATCAATCAGGGTTTAGAGATCATTTTGCTTACGTAATCTTATTAGCTGTATAGGACTACTATTGATCGGGACTCAGACCCCTCTCTACCCTCATTTCGGGGTTACTGCAGCATCTATCTCTCTAATATGCTCAAATAGATTGATGGGTCTCTAAAAAATCGTTTACGTTAGATAAGTAGACCCGTTTAATGTAGTGTACCACAATCGTTTAGTTTCGAAAAGATACTATAACTATAGCTTAAACTTTGACTAAATTTCAAAAGCCTAGTGTAATTTTGCAGAATATGCAGAATGTGTATTTTGGCAATGATAAGTTCACACAGGCTTAAATACGGGGCCTACGGCGGAAAGTATTATAGCATATTTCTAGCCTAGCTACGAAATAGATGAGTTTATTCTAGCTAGCTTAGCTATAGCAACTAAATACTTATTTATTGTCCCAGAAGTTCCGTCCTGATCTTAATGCGCCAAATGGGTACAGTGAGAGATATTGGGTTGTATCGTTCGTACCCAGTCGCTGTTTTTAGTAATTTTTGTAAATTACATTGTTTATCGACTCATATTTTCCATAACCAATCCTATCCTTTTTTCCAGGAGTGGAGCTTAATATGTTGCAATTGTGAGTAGAGAGACTGGGTTTTGACAGGATTTTTAGCTATTTTCAGCGCAAGTTTTTTCTATTTTCTCCATTTGAGACATTTAATTTTTTGTTTATGAATATTTTCAAGGATATTGAGACATTAACTGACTTTAAATGTGTATTGTATTAAAGGTTAGGAAATATATAGCGCCTAGATATGAAGATAGAGGTGGAGTCTTTATTGTACTGTATAAATACTAGCCTAGTGTAGGGAGGTTGAAGAATTGTCGGAGCGGATATATATATATATATATATATATATATATATATATATATATCCGGCTCCGACAGTTTCTTTGACCTCCGGCTCTGGCTAGGCTCCCGGCAATTTCTCCCGTCGGTTGCCCTGGTAGAAGCTTCCTCGGTATCTTTCATTTCTTGGCTGCTATATTTTTCTACGTTTTTATACTGCTATACGCGTTTTAGTTCGCGTGGTCGTTTTATTGTTCTCTATCTTTTCTAATATTCTTTAATTTATTGTTCTCTAGAAATATAGAATTTGCGCTTATAGCTTTCCTGTCCCGTCTCGTTCTTGTCCTTTGGATATTGTGTTTGTGGAATAGGAGGGTAGTTGGGTTGGTATATTGGTGAGAAACAATGTTAAGAATTACAAAAATTTTACTTCAAAAAACAGCGACTTGGGCATCTACGAACGAGACAGATTTGCAACCAAAAATTAATATCTTCTCACATATTTGGTACCCGTTTTTGGCCCATGTAATGATCAGGGACGGAACGTTTTTCTGTTGGACAAGAATAGAATAAGCTTAAGCTTTTAGACTAATTTTTCTGCTTGGCTTAAGCTTAGGCTTAGGAATAAACTCATTCTCTACGCTTAGGCTTAGGCGTAGAAATATGCTTATAATACTGTTCCGCCGCCTGTTCTTTACACTAGGCCCCGTTTTTAACCGTTTGTACGAGATTTGGTGAACTTTATCATTTGCCAAAATACGGCAGTTCTTGCATATTTCTGCAAAATGCTTACACTTAGGCTTTGGAAAAGATTTAGTCAAAGGTTTAAGCTTATTAGGTTTATAGTAGTCTTTTTCGAAACTTAAACCTAAAGTGTGTGGGTTAGCGTACATTAGAACCAGTACAGCTATTATACGTGACGATTAGTGTTTTGAAGAGCCATGCAACGTATTTTGAGCATATTTTCTAAAATGAGTACTGCAGTAACCCGAATAAGAGGGGGTAATAAGAGGGGGTCCCCATTCTGAGTCCCAATCAATAGTAGTCCGTATCACTAATAAGAGTACGTAAGCGGATAGAGTCTCTAAACCCTAATTAGAGTCCATAAATGTCAATTATCCCAATTGTAGTGTATAAGTGACTAAAGCACTAAATACAATGAGTTCGAAATTTAAAGCATAATTAAGTTTTGAAAGTAAATTCGTAAGTATAACCTTGTATTATAACTCAAGCTATTGACACAAGACTAGTGAACGTTTAATTCAACGGATAGTTGCATTAGCGGATGTATCAATAACAAACGGCGGCGGAACGTGGGTTAAAAATAAATAACAGTTCGTAACCAAGTAACAGGCGGGTGCTTCCTAAAGTGTCCAATTAAATATAAGTCCCCTCTTATTCGGATCAGTACAGCAGGCCAATGTAAACAACATAGGCGGAACAGTATTATAAGCATATTCCTAAGCCTAAAGCTTAAGCTTAAGAGTAAAAATGAATTTATTCCAAAGCCTAAGCCTAAACCTAAGCCTAAGCCAAGCAACAAAATAATGTAAATCGTAAGCTTACTCTTTTCCAGTCCCACAGAAAAACGTTCCGCCCCTGATCTTTACATAGGCCCCTATCTGAAACGAAATTTTGCCTACATCATTGTAACGGGGTTCTTATCAAGATTCAGCTGTTTTCAAATTGAACAGAATTAAAATTTTTTTCTTACTTCAATTTACATTAATTTTTGCCATATTTTATTATCCAAAATTTTATCTCAAATTTATTTTGTGGTTTTTGATTGATTTTAAGCAACTGTTTTTTGTTTCTGGTCAATGTTTACGCACGATTATGCAATCATATTTGATTTAAATTTTTTGGCAAACGAATTTGGCAACATATACATCAAAGATATAAAGCATTTGACAGTTAGGTTCATTAATACTGTAAATTTCAGTGAGTTGATTTTAACTATGAATAAGTTGAATCACTCTAGTCTGAGTTAAGACAATCAGAACTCATTATTCTGAGTTGGTTCAATGCAATCTGGTTTAATTAATAGTCAACTCGTTCGGAATCAATTTAAATCGGAATGTTAAACACCTTAACTCAGAAGGAGTTAATGTTTAACTTAGAACTAAATTAACTATACGTCTGTAGTAGATTAATCAACTCAATGAAATGTTACAGTGTACCCTTTCTCACTGAATATTTTCTGTTTCATTTGTATTTACAAATGTTTTACATTCGGTTCGAGATAATTAATTCAAATCTAATTCTAGATGGCATTCAAATATCAGAACGTAGCTAACAATTCTTTCTTCCGTGGTCTAAAAGGTGTCCAAAAGCTTTACGTAACAAAGCTTACCATCTCACGCATATGAATTTTAAACGCCTTAACAACGACCCTATTGCGCTATTCTATGTTTTAGCGTTCATACAGTTCCTTGTCTTTTCGCCGTTGTTTACGGGGGAATCAGCCAAGGGGCCCACATTGTGAATGAATGGAGGTCATAAAGGTTAGACTGTGTTGTTTATTTGTGAGCCCTTAAGCTTACGTCACAACCACATTTGCGGTTGACAGTTATTTTGTTTTGGCTTTCGTAAAATATGTTTTTTTAATTTATTTTGTTTTGATTTTTATTTTGTATATAATATTTCCGTGAGGCGCCGCTATGGAGTTTCAATTGCTCATCAGCCTGTGGGTCAGTACTTGCGGCAGAACGAGGGGGGGGCGTCGCTTTTCTATGTAAACATATTAATCCCCCCGGCCGAGATATTTTTCAAGAATATTGCAGAACCCATATTCTCAAATGTGGGTAGCATGTATCATCAGTTAATGATAGGTCTTGTAACTTTGAAACCAGCGCATGCTAAAGTTCGAAATTCAACACATTGTTCGCGTTTGATTTGCGTTTACTTCTGCACCAATTTTGAGATCTGCAATTGTCAATGTTCGTCTGTTTGAACACCTATTGATGGTCACTGATGATTGGTGCTATATGCATTTGGGAATATGAGCCCAGGATAGAAAGCAGAGAACGTTCAGTTAATTTTCGCTTTCAAACACAATTTTGTTCAGAAATGATTGGATTTTGAAAATGTTTACTGCACAACAAGCCAAAATTATAGCTACGGCGCCAAGGCGCAGTGTGAAATCTCCTTAAAAACGTGAGGACAGTACTATTACTAGTGATAGTACATCTACATTGCTTCAAACGTTCTATTAATATAACCATTTGTTATATTCTACCACAATTCCTTTGCCGTTAATAGTTCAGGTTTTAAACCGGAATTCCTGTTCCGACCGAAATTCGTGCAAATATTCAATTCCTGTCCCTGTTCCGTTTCCTGCAAAGTAATTCAATTCCTGTTCCTGTTCCAGCAAAATTCAGTTCCTGATGGAACCCTACCGTTAGTTATTCATTAATAGTATTAAGCTTATCTATTTTTGGCTTATAATAAAGTTGATTAAGAGCTTCCGGTAGAACGAAGTTCTATCTTAAGTTTTCGGATACGCAGTTGTTTTATAAAACTGTTTTCAGAGCTTTTACTTGTGCCCGTATGCTCAAACACACAGATGTATATATACATATATATACATATACATATATATCAAGGTACCATCGTATATCTGGCTCCGGCTCCGGCAAATTAATCGACATCCGGTTCCGGTATTTAAACTTGCGGACGGTTTTTGAAAAAACTTCTAAAATTGAAACCATCATTTGTATTTATGCCAACTACCATGGAACTGATTGACTTACTTTTACATATATTTTTTCAGTCATACACGTAATGTAAATGTTTGCATGCACCGTGTACGTTCACAATCTTCATTGGGTTACAGTAGAACTGGAAAACTTGATAAAGATGACCAGTGTTATTTCGCGAGCGTTACAGTGCGTATCTCAGCATATTCCTATTGCACGCCTACTAAGTCTGTAACTAAGCCTAAATTTAAGCAAAAAATAGCAGCCTTAATTCCTACCACCTCTCTTTTGTAGTACCTACGGAAAACTTGAATCGCGAACTTGATCGATCTATGAGTTCATTAAGCTTAGCTTAAACTAAAATTATGTAGTACATTAAATTAATTTAAGCGTAATCCTAACTGTTAGTTTAGTTAATTTAGAAAGTTAGTTTAATACTACTGGATTAGCTTAATCTTAAATCAAGTTAGTTTAAGCATTTAGAGAGTAGTACCTACAAAACTTGAATCGCGAAGGCGATCCTACTAGCGTTTTATCTTTGACACGGTTTCACAGAGAGACAGTCAGAAAAGAATCAATGGGTTTCGAAATCGTATCCAAGCTTCAAGCCAACTCACCTTGCTAGCTGGCGCTGAAAATTTTCAGAACTGACATACAAGGGTGTTTGTTGACTTGCAAGCAGGGTTGAAAATTTACTAGAAAGGCTACGGGCTTAAATCGTGTTGCTCCTTTAGCGGTAAAACATTACTAAAAGTTAAATTTCGTCTAAAAATGTTTTGGACGTTTTTCTGTTAATTATAAGTCACTCGGTTATTCAGAAATGTTCACTGTAAATTTTAGTGAGTTGATTTTAACTCAGAATGCGTTGAATCACTGCAGTCTGAGTTAGGACTATCAGAACTCAGAGTTTTGAGTTGATTCAATTCATTCTGAGTTAATTAATCAACTCATCCAGAGTCAACTCAATTCACGGTGAGAATCAAGTCAACTCAAAGTGAGTTAAAGTGTTCTGTTATTAACTCAGTGAGTTGATTTTAACTAAGAATGCGTTGAATCACTGCAGTCTGAGTTAGGACTATCAGAACTCAGAGTTTTGAGTTGATTCAATTCATTCTGAGTTAATTAATCAACTCATCCAGAGTCAACTCAATTCACGGTGAGAATCAAGTCAACTCAAAGTGAGTTAAAGTGTTCTGTTATTAACT
>JASANG010002572.1:0-91658 GCA_030248215.1 Enoplolaimus lenunculus | reverse complement strand
AGATATAACCGAACAGGCTGAAAGCTTAAAAATCCACTTTCTGAATGTTAAAGAACGTCCAAAACAAAAGAAAATGCATAACATGGCTGAGATATACACGTAATTCGTGTCCGGTGCCTGAATGAAAAATATAGGGCGGAGGTTCGGAATCTGGACCCATAGGATTTTGATAAAAGTGGTCCGTCGACGAGTTGAATTTAATGGTACGATTTTTATGGCTGCACGACCAACGGCTCAGAAGTTATAGCCCTTGAAATTATAGGGAAAACACGCACATATTGTTACAGGAAGTATCTATCAGTAACATGTTCGTAAAATATAAGCTTTATCAGAACTACACGGTCGGGACGACCCCTTCCCCCAAAGTACTGCGAATATAATTGGTTTTCCCCATAATTTCTCCGAAAGATATGGCCACGCCGGGAATCGAACCTCGCGAGTCAAGCGCGCTACCCATTACACCACGCGGCCGATATCCTAATTTCCTCTGGTGGTATATGTGCACGAGTATGTATGTGTCTTAACATTACACACTCTGCACATACACAAGCTACACCGCATATAGTCACAAGCTTAACCAGGTTTATTCTTTACACAAATTTGATTGTTGTTTGTACATGTTTTATATGGTAAAAAGTTATATTTAAAGGGCAATAACTATAGAACAGGTGACCCTGCAGCGGTAAAAATGGTACCGTTGAACTCAGCGCGTCGAAATCTATAAAATGAACTCATTTTTATTAAATTCATAGGGGGTCCATATACGTATCTCCACCAAATGTAGAACGGTGCAATTTTTTAAAAATGTTATTTTATAAAAAATTAGTTATTACTGGAACTAAAATGTATGCTGTAACTTTTAGGACATCAATCCACGGTATTACATTGTCTTCTGCCTAAGTCATAAAAGATCCGGCCTGAATGTAACGGTTCACAACTGGTAGCACAGATTGATTCATTAAATGGTTGATAGCGCGTTTACCTGTCCTCGATTTGTTTCCCGTTTGCCGACCTTGAACGAATTATCTACAAGAAACATTGTGTTATGATAAATGCAAGAAATATTACAAATTTGAAAACAAAAAATTCAAAATAACTTTCTTTTGATTTATGCCGACTGCCATGAAACTGATGGACTTATGTACTTTTACATATTTTTTCTGTCATACCAGTATTGTAAATGTTTGCGTGTGCTCGTGTACGCTCAGAATCTTCATTGTGTTACAATAACGCTGGAACACCCCTAAAATGACCAGTGTTGCTTTAGAGGCGCGTATTTCTATTCCAAAACCTAAACTTTATCGGACAATAAGTCTACAATTAAGCACAAGCCTAAGCGAAAATAACAACTTTAAACCTAAGCCCTCTATTTTATACTACCTAGGCAAAACGGGATTTTCTTGAAAGTAACATGGACCAAACATATATTGTATCGAAACGTAACGCTATAAAAATAGAATAGTGAAGTAGACAGGGTTCCAATCGGAAGTACATTTTGTCAGAAGCGGAATCGGTATCACAATTTTTTGTCGTACCCGGAATTTAACTGTCAGTAATTCTATTAAAAACTAAGTGTATGACTTTTGACTTTTGTTGCAGCCAGGGATCAATCGGATATTAATTTTACCGAACACCGGAACCGGGAGCCAGATGTTAACCGGATATAGGATCTAAATTTGTTTGTACACTGCTGGAAGTATTTGAGTCGTGCCAAAATATGTATTTATGGATTTAAGATTAATTTTTGGTTTGGATTTTTCAATCCATATCAGTGTCCATTCATGAATTGCTCGGAATTGTAGTCGCTTGCTTCAAAATATCTAATATTTTGACGCGCAAAAACAGTTTTAAGATATTTGGAACCTCAACCACAAATATCCAGTATCCGGTAGGCTTACACCTGATACCGGAACTGGATATGGATATCGGATTTTGCTTGATATTAAACCGGAACCGGATATCCGGTCGTTCCCTGGTTGCAGCACGCCAGTTTGTATTGTTCACAGTTTCAGTACAAATTGCTTGAATAACTGACTGTAGTAGCGATCAACTAACGTTATAAAACTTAAAGGGCTGCCTTCCAATATCTCAGAGCACTGGATCAGCTTGGCATCAATTTTAAATGCACTTAAGATTTGGAGCATTTTAAAACTTTGAATATGAAGTCTTATGAAACCATAATTAACAACAGGAAAAGAATTTTGAAAAGTAACCAATTCTATACAGTACTGTTGTCCACTGCATTAAAAATGCTGTTGAAACAAATACCGAGCTATATTTGAAAATTTGTGGGGCTAACATGCCGCTTCCCGCTATGAAATAGAATTTTAGAAAATTCTTTTTAAATATTTTATCATTTTAAATAAATAAATTTTTCAAAAGTAAAGTTAAAAAATATTTTAAGTTTAGATTTAATAAATCCAGTTAAGCATTTTTTTGCATTTCAAAGCTTCAAATATGAACTCTTAGTATGAAACCATAAATAGCAGGACCCAGATTTTTGAAAATTATGCAGTAAGGATATTGTCCAGCCAGATATCGAGCTATATTGAAAATATGTTGGGCTAACAACAATGCTTGCTGCTACGAAACACAGTTTTAAGTTTAGATTGTGTTATTCGATTATAGGTAAAAACTTAAACTTTTCAATTGCAGTCTCATTCTGATAATCAGCGGAATAATTTGCTGTGCTAGTGCTCTTCAAATAAAACCAGTCGGGCGCGGAATCCAAATTTTATCGAAATTTTAACTGGATAAGGAATTCCGTTGAACCTTGTAAATAGGATTGTGGTTAAAGTGTAAAAAATTTATCGACGTGAGATGTTAAGCCTTGTGGCGTAAACACTTTAGATACAATAGACCACGGATTGACTGCCGTTTAGTATTAGGCCACGGATTGACTGTCGTTTAGTATTATAATATGAATAAATTAATTATCCGGCTCCGACACTTTTTGGTATCCGCTCGCATCCAGGGTTTGTTTATTCAAAATTTTGAGTCGGTTAACCTTTTGCCGCATAGAGTATTATATCTGCGTTGAACCATTTTTACAATCTGCCAAAGAGCAAGTTACAATATTATAAAATACATCTTCTGCACCACAAAATCCCCTCAAGACATGAGAGTATCTCGGAATCTAGCGTTAAGCTCTATAGCAAAGTGTTGATAAAAGCACTCCTCCCAGCTGAGCGTTCTTTTTTCTGAAAAACACTTGGAAGTCTTGGTGGGGTTTTCTGATGGGTTTTTAGCGTAGACGGCGAACTGAAAACCAAACTGGTTCCAACACGCTAGGAAAGAAAATTTCACATATGAAATCTCAGTGCCAATTAACTGATAATAGAACTACTTTCACAAAATATATATTTGCGCCGCGGCCACGGTGCGCTGTAAATTAGTAGAAGGCGAACAGAAGACGTATGCTGGATTCAATCACATATATTGTTTTGAGCAAGTTTCAGTACTCAGCAATAAAATAACACAATAGACTACAAACAGCGATGCCATGATCTAACACTTGGTTAGCACAAATTTTGAATGTAAAATTAACAGTTTCGACTATAAGATATTGTAGTTAGTAGTGATGGATGTACAGTCAAAACGAAAATATAGCATAAAATACACTCACTCGCTGACATAATTGATTCCGGTGGATCAAAACACGTTCCGTTCTTAAACGATGCTTCTGAGAAGTTTGCTATTTTTGAAGTTTCAATTGCATAGGTCTCTTTCAGAACCGGAGGAGCCATTGCGTTTCGTCGCGCTAATTCGTTAATTCGATCCTTGTTCGGCGTCGTGGATTCACTGAAGCACAGGGGCTAAATGCTATAATATTCGGTCAGATTCCAGAGCCGAATATTAAGTGGATGCTTCGATGAAATGCGAAACATAATCAAGAGCGCAATCGGAATTCCGATTCCGTTTAGAATTCCGATTCAAAACGAGTTCAGATTCCGATTGCACAATACCCTAAATCAATATTACACTAACTTGTTAATACAAATGATCCGTAAAGTCACAAATTTTGTAGTTCCGATTCCGATATAAATTTCCAGTTCCGATTCCGATTCCAATTCCGGTATAATCCAGTTCCGCTTTGCACCCAGAATTCACGGCATTTAACACATTATAAGCATTTAAACAGAAAATTTAGATATTGGCACGATTAGAAAAAGTCAGTATGATGTTTAAAAGCAAAGTAAACCAAACCTTGTTACTGCCAGTTTGCTATTGCATAAACATTAGCAATACGTTTTTGTGTTAATTTACACTCTGCAAATATTGAGACTTCATTCAACGGAGAAACAACAAATGCAAATCCAAAATTCTCACCACTGCGTATTATAATATTTTCACAACTAACCTTGACGATTTTGTGCGTTGTTTATTGTAACCAGGCTTATTATGGAAATTGTCGGCCAGACTTCGGAAATTTGACTCTCGTGCATGCTCTACCTGATTTAACTGAGCAGGCATTGATTCCCACAACGGTACTGGGTTATTGCACTTGGATATATCTGTTTTCGGAACCATTAAATAATTGCCTTTGACACCTTTAACTGTCGGACTTTTGACAGATACATAAATTTCTTCAGCCGTAACGTCGGTCGCTGAGTGTTGTTTATGTACAGGTAAAGCAGGGCATTTAAAACTTTCGGTAGCTCCACTTTTGATCACAGTTGATGCAGATTTTCGAAGCGGTGTGACTGAGCTGGCAAACAAACAATCTGGTTCCATATGTGGCTCAGGAATGCCTACAATGATATTTACCAACAGAACTATAGTAATACATTAAATATAACATGATCCCAAACTGACATTTTTTAATTTAACATGATCGCAAACTGACGTTTGGTTATACATATAGTCACACCCTAATGGTTACACGCGTACATCTTACCAACCCTGGCCCAGGTGTTAGGTCAATTTCCACTTCGTATAGCCGCAGATGCAATGAACCCATGTTAACAAAACTATTTAGCATTTTGCAAAAGCCTTTGATTAAACCGATTCAGAAGCAAACGCTTGATGTTCATCGGGCTTTTGCTACATATCACGCTTGAATGTGTTAGCAAAAGCCCAATGTAGTTGAGGCCTTTTCTATTTTAGGAATCCATAGCGAAGGAAATGCCCGATGTGTACAGAACATTATTAGCCATTATATAAAATACATCATTAACTAAAACCGAAATGCTGTTTCGGGTTATTAAAACGAAATATGGGTCATTGTGCAACTGGTTTGTTGTTTAGCCGACCTCTGCGGTGTCTGCCAGCTCACCGACTTGTGTTTACAAACTCATACGTGCAACCATATGCGGATATTCGCTTCTTAGAATGAAATTTAACTCTATAAACAAGTTTTAAAAGCTTAAACAGATACATAGAGTACAATTTCATGCTCCGATATTCATTGAAGTTCAAACTACATATGTAATATTTTGTTTTGGCGTATTAATTTGTAAACAAAAATCCATACGTAACATAATATGGTCTTTAACATTAATGATTTTATGTGGACAAAATCCAAAATGTACCCGGAATGGCCAGGTGTTATTACTGACGAAATCGACGCTCCTCATCGTATTAAAAATTAAAAACTGAACGCAGTTTATTTGTTTATCACTTTGGTCAAGATAATTATTGCTATGTATTGATAGATAATATTACGCCGTTTGATAATCCCCAGATACACAAATTCGCCTCTAATCGTCATCCTAGACTATCAGCTGCCATGCGAAATCTTCGTTCTTACTGTGAGGAAAATGGTATTGACCATATTCTTGATCTGTTAAAGACTACGCTTCAAAGCGCGATTCGGCGGAGCCTTGTTCTACAGCAGTCTCAACAGCAACAACAGCAGTCGCAACAGCAACAACAGCAGTCGCAACAGGAACAACAACAGTCGCAACAGTAACAACAGCTGTCGCAACAACAACAGTCGCAACAGCAACGACAGCAGTCGCAACAGCAACGACACGACGAAAACCTTCCGTCCTTCCTCAAGCGGTACTGTATGTGCCGCATGGAACAGTTTCAACCGTTTACTACAAGCGAAAATTGTCGTGCTACAACTTCAAGATTTGTGACGAAGCAAACAACGGCTATTGTTTTTTTGACCGAAGCGAACGGGAAGCGCGGTTCCGTGGAAATAAATTCTTGTCTGTTGTCGTTCTTCAATTCGCTAGCACCTGAGATAACCGAAGTTTCAATGTTTTCGGACTCATGTGGTGGTCAAAATCGAAATTTCGTAATCTGGCTACGTTGATTCACGCCGTTCGTTCATCCAGTTGTCCATCTGTCATCCGTCATACGTTTTTGGAGCCCGGCCACACGCAAATGGAGTGTGACCATCTCCACTCATGTATCGAAAACGCCTCCAAGAATGTCACTATTTCAGTACCGAACGACTGGGTGAATGTACTAAAACTGTCAAGACCGAAACAGCCGTTCAAATCGGTACTAGAACTGGAATACTCCGATTTCAGCGATCTGAAGGCAATGGTTGGTAGGTTGTTCGGCAATCGCCGGCCGGCCATTCCTTTTTCAAAGGTCAAGAAGTTCAAATTGGACCGCAATCAACCAAATATTGTGCAGTACAGCACCGATTACAGTTCTGAATATGAACATGATGAAATTCAGGTCATTCAAACTCGTAAATCATCGAGTAATCTTGATCCCGCATATGACCCACCTTTGCCTATTAGTAATGCAAAAAAGGCGATTTAATGAGCCTTTGCTTGTCGTTTGTTATCCCAAATTTTATTGGCCGTATTACGAAACGTTGGTCACCAGAAGAACGAATGAGGAGCCTGAAGAATCATCAGTTGACAGCGAAGCCGATGACAGCGAATCGACATCAGACGACGAAGGAACTATTTCTTTATGACTAGTAAGCTTAGGTATTTAATATAGTACATGTTACTTACAAGGCCTGCAGTGTATAAACTAAAAAACCACTCAATCTCAACAAAGGCCCGATCTGTCGTTTCGCCGCCTTTTAGCTATGTAATTAAAGTACGTTCAAAGAAAATTCGTCGCAAGTTGTAAAAACACAATCCCTAAACTGTGCTAAATGCATATGATAATTTTATAGTGATTATTTACATGCAAAGATTTTCCAAAAATCAACCATACAAACAGCTGTATTTTTTTAAAAGCATAAATCTCAAATTCATCCTAATGCAGTTCGAGCCTCTGTTGAGATTGGCAACGATTGGCGCGCCATGGGTGCCATCAAATTAAACCATTACTATAATCAATCACGAATCATACACCTCATTTTTAACGCTGCGTACCGATAAGCTGTCTCTGATACTCGCGTTCAACAACCCGTTCCGTGAACATGCTAACGCCAGGAGAGAACGCAGCATTACGCTGTGAGTTGGTAACTGTTTCATTTGGCATGAGGCTAGAATTGTTGAGTACTGTACACTGCGACTCCAGCATTGCAATATATTGATCAGCGAGTTGTTTGCGCTCAATGACTTCACCGTAAGAAGTTTTCAGATGTTCAATTTCGGCGTCTTTCGCGGTAATTTCCTTCCTATAAATCAATCAAGACAAAAACACGTAATCCTGACACTTTTGTAGTCCCCACAGTACAAAAGTTTTCCCCGCAGCATTCTTTCTTCATTAGAGCAAACTGTGGCGCCTGCTTTTTTAAAACATAAAATAACTAAAAGCGAAGTCCCGATTAATTTTATTAAAAAGAATATTTGATGGCGAATAAACAATGGAACAGAACTTTGTATTTAAAACCATTTGCCTCATTCCAATTTAACTAAAAGTACTAAATTTTAAAAATCGAAATCCTTCGGTACAATTTGCCCTGCGATTTGAAAGAATACTAAGCATGATAGGAGGCTGTCTCTTTCCAAGCTCACCACACTAAGCGGTACGCAGTTCTTTCTTACGATCACCTGATTTCATGAAAACCGTCATTTATGTGCGCTGAAAAGTGGCAAATATCAGAGTTAAAGCCTGTGAATTGTATGATCAATTTGCACAATATATCACTAACCAAATTAGCAGATTGAAAAATCACAAAGTGCTATTAAAATCTAATTGAAATATCAGGGTTCCAACAAAAGGCCGATTCCGAACAAAATTGCAATAAAATTTGGGTCCCGATTCCGATTTCTTGCTAAGCTAAGATTTTTCAGATATAATTTTTTAAGGTGACTGAACTTAGATTTAGCCTATTGTTTCGCTTGTTCGCACTTAATCTGTTTGTTTTCAGTAAGTATTCTCAGATGTTATTTGAAGAGGATCTAGCAGAGCAAATTATTGCACTGATTATCAAAATGGGACTGCAATTGAAAACATTAAGTTTTACCTTTAAACGAATAGTAAAAGCTAAGCTTATAATTTTATATAATAGTGGCAAGTTGGGTGCAACCCGAGTTCCGATTCCGGTATAATCGAGTTCCGCTTTGCACCCTGGCGGCACAGTGATGTTAGCATAACAAATTTTCAAATGCAGCTCGATATTTGGTTCAACAGTATCCTTACTGCAGTCACTACGGCACTCCATAGATTTGGTTAATTTTGAAAAATACGGGTCTTGTTATTTACGATTTCATGAAAGACTTCCAATTTAAAGTTTTGAAATGCTAAAAATGTTTAACATTTAAAATTAAGACCAAACTGAGTGCTTTTAGAATTAGCAGCCCTTCATTAATATCATAACTTTTACGGCGTTAGTAGAATGCTAGTCAGTTCAAGCAATTTTTACTCTAACTGTGAACAATACAGACAGGCATACTGCAACAAAAGTCCAAAGTCATATACTTTACTTTTTAACAGAATTACAGAAACTTAAATTCCGATTCCGGTTCCGACAAAAAATTTGATCCGGATTCCACTTCCGATAAAGTGTACTTACTTCTGATTGGAATCCTATGAAATATACTTACTTTAGCACTTCAATGCGAGACAGTCGTGAATCTATTTTTGACAGTTTAAATTGAAGATCGTTATTTGCATACTTTAAATCATGAATAATTTTGTCTTTTGCAGCTACAGTGCCGCCTAGCTCTTCAAGCTGTTTCTGAAACATACAAAGTAACCATC
Source organism: Enoplolaimus lenunculus (assembly GCA_030248215.1). Taxonomy (NCBI): domain Eukaryota; kingdom Metazoa; phylum Nematoda; class Enoplea; order Enoplida; family Thoracostomopsidae; genus Enoplolaimus; species Enoplolaimus lenunculus. Next base: position 82,589 of record JASANG010002572.1, on the reverse strand, counting down.
TAAAACAAGTTGAATGAAGTAGTTAGGAAAATGAAAAGCACAGTACGTCCTAACATTTAAACTATTGCATATTGTCATGGTCAGGGGAATTTTCAGTTACACAAACTATAATTTCTGTGACTGATAAAGCAGAACATTGAAATTAAAGGCGACATCTGCGCAGGATAACTACAATTCTACTAACGAATCAGTAATTAGATGTTCGAAGCCTGCTGTATTCTAGATTTTGATTATCTACGGAAACGAAATTTACACCAGAAGTTTTAATTTCGACAAAAAATTTAGCGAAACCGGAAATTAAAAATGCTGGAACTGGAATTCCACCACTGCACTTGGTCACTTACTGTCAATGTTTGATTTGTGTTCCGCAGAACTGCCACTTCGTGTTCCGCTGTTTCTTGTAACTGACGTAGACTATCTATTTCTGCAGCAAGTTCGGTATGTTGCGTTTCAAATTCAATTGTCTGAGTGCTATACTCTTGTTGTATTTTGGTAAGTTTCATTTCCAATGCACCCTTTTCAACGAATAAATCCTTGTTTTCCGAACATTTTTTCTGGAAGTGAATTTTTTCTTGTTCAAACGTCGCCTATGAAATAAAATTTAATAGGACCATTATTATTTATGTGTGCATCCAATTTTAGTTGGTTAAAACCGATTAGAATTTCTTATACCAGCACAAATGACTATTGGATAATACTCGCCATGCCTGCAAAAGAAACTTGAGTGAAAACCCAAATACAATACTACAACGCTGACATAAAAACGTGAATGCACTACGCATATACCTTCAAACCAGCTAATTCCTCTTCAGCTTTTCGGTATCTAGTGTTAGATATTTCAAGGCTTGCATACAAGTCGGATGTTTGCTCCCCAAATTGAGCTGTATCTTCTTGAAGTCGAGTTTTTAGCTTCTTATTCTCGTGTTGCAGTACATCGTAGTGCAATTGTAATTTGTTTTTCTGTTCCTCTACACATTCCAATTTGTGTTTGCATTCTAACAGCTCCTTCTGTAAAATAAAATGCTTCATAAAGTAATGGTTTTGTTCGACATCCTTTCAATGATTCTGATTAACTAGCACATACTGGAGCCGGATATTGAGAACATATTCCAATAAAAAGCAAACTTAATCGGACTTAATTAGTAAGTACATGGGTTGCTGTATTATGCATTTTGGTATGTTATATTCTGTTAGCTCTTATAAAAGCAGCTAAGATTTAACCGTAATTTTAGTCATAAGAATACTACAGTTTAAAAGGAATTGTCTTGGGCGGAACCGATAAAATTTATTTCATGATTGGCTCGCAATAGCTGCAGCTTTGTATGTACATTCGCGGTTCCTCTATTCATTAACGGGCTTGGTTTATAAAACGGAACAAATTTTGAAACTGTCAGGCCAACCCTTTTGTTATGAACTCATAAAGAAATTTTAAGCTAAATCTATTTTTGTTTTAATATTTCTTTGACGAGCCCCCCCCCCCTTATTCCCATTTGACCGCTACCTATTGTAACCGAGACTGCAGTTGCTGCTAACAAATTGTATTGCATCCTTACGGATTATGGTCCGGGAACTGGTAGAGAATAGCGTGTGTTTTAAGTACTTACTAAGTGATTTGAATTGACAACTCGAGTAACGCGTGTGTATTTTGCACTGAAGTTTTGGGTGCGCGTTTCGAAGCGAAATTTTGGCGTATAGTTAAGATGTTAAAAATTGCATCTGTAATTTTTTGTATGCCTAGAGAGTAGGTATGCTGAGATTTTGAGTTGTGCACGGAAAATTCTGATCCAGTATAGGTATCATATTTGTCTATTTTAGTTTTACAAAAAACGGAATCCTGCATTCGAGAAAAATTACGTGATATTGGTCTAGAGTTGTTTTATTGAACTATTTGGTAATACCACCTGTAAGCAGGGATGGGAGTCTCGGTCTCGGTCTCGGTTTTTTTTGAGTCTCGGTGGTTTGGAACTGAGACCTGAAGACGAGAATTCAGCAAATGCTGGTGAACCTATACAAAGTCAAAGTTAATCACAGTTAACCGTTAGCTTTGTCAATTGCCAATAGTCAACACTAGTTTGTTTAAAAGTTTGTAGCAGTCATAGTGACGAATTAATATGATAATTTAGTGCTGTTTTCACAGGACCCACTGATGTAGTGATGTTTGGGCTCGGGAATTGTAAGCAAATTATACTATAATAGTATTATTTAGGATTTTGCTCTTGCTCGTGCATTTTGCGCACACTCGATTCATGCAGTTTAATGCTTTTGCGACTATCATATTTTTTAAAATTCATTCTATCATAACAGAATAGCAACCAGCACCACAATCATATATTGAAATTCAGGGACGTAAGTTTCCTAACTTAGCAGAGTTGAGACCTGATTCCATTGAATGTTTGGATCAATACGAGAATAAAGATATTGTATTTAACAACACTAGACGGCAATATTTTACCGCTATAATGGGATACAAATGCAGTTAAAAATCACAAAAAACTTTGAATACCGCACAAACCCTAAAAAGAATTAAACTAATTTACTTCAAAAATTCAAATTTTTTCGGTAATGATCAAAAATTGACCGAGACCGAGACTTTTCTTGAGCGGTCTCGGTTGTCGGGTCTCGATCTCTGTCTCGGTTTTTACCGAGACCACCCATCCCTGCCTGTAAGGGAATCGTACTATATTTTCCCTCTGTTATTTTATTTTGGGGTAACAATGGTACGTATTAATTTGCATCAAAGCAGTTTGTGATATTCTTAGAAGTTGTGGAGTGTGTACGTATTCCATTTTGGGCGTGGTAGTATTGATTTTAATTGATTTGTCATGTGCACTGTACTATTTTTTGAGACATACAGCGTTTTTCCTGCTTTAGTAACCACAACTTAGGAAGGCGGCGTTCCTCGGAGTGCCGCCCGAATTGGATTTTTAAGTTCGCTGTGTCACATAATTATACTGGCATTTCGCTACTTGCTAGTGGACGTGGGGTGCGGCCCCCACATTTTACACACCCGTCAGGTTTAGCACCCATTGTCAGATTCCTCGCAACCAAAAACCCTTTATTGTTGTTGAGTGTTTGTAACCATAATAATTAGTGAAATATTGTAAAAAGTCGTAATAATACGCTTATTAATTATGCTAATAGACAAATTAGCTATTAGCCAACAATTCAATTAACGGTTTTGAAGATTTGTAGGCAATTTATTCAGATTACTCGCACCAAAAAAACCGTTATTGCTGAAATTGGATTGCTTGTAACCGTAATAATTAGTGAAATATTGCAAAAAGTCTTAATTTAGAAATGCTACGGACCGACGGACATCCACCTTTCGACCCCAGAGCACAAAATATAAAACGCTTCGCGCAATAAATCGCCTATATTAAAAGTAATTGGTGAATTAATGCAAAAGTTACAATCTGGGTATAACCACATTATGCAAATTAGCATTAGCTAATTTGAATTTTAAAACCACAATGCCATGTTAACACTGCACGAATGCTTTGAAACAAAAAAGTTTACCAAATTTTATTCAGCAGCTTTAGAAATTTGCGTGGGACGAACAGACACAGACGGATGGACACCTACCTTTTGAACCTCGAGTGCAAAACATAACGCTTCGTCAAACTCGGAGTTTTGTTTCGGTGAAAAATCTCAAAGGAAAAATGGTTGACCTCTGAAGCCCTGATTGATACGGTCTCGCACCGGCCAAGAAAACTCTCGGTCTCGGTCAATTTTTGGTCAGCACCGAAAATATTTAAAATTTATAAAATAACATATTTCTGATGCTGGTAGAGTTTTTTAGTTTTTAAACACTTCATAGCTTTTTTGTGTTTTTTAGAATGTCTGCTCTTAATTATTGCGTAACAATGAAATGTCATAATTCACAGAAAATTATATTCATCAGCCATTACTTATTTCAACAATAAAATCATACATTTTCAACTTCTGGTGTCGGTTAAAAACCGCCGAGACTCAAAAAAGCGAGACCGAGACCTGCCAATACCGAGACTTACCGAGACTGAGAGCGCGACTCCCAATCCTCGTTGGGGTCCGAATGATGACAAATTGTAAAGGTTCCTTTTGTACCTTTCCGCAATTGCGAGGCGCCCCCTGAGAGGCAGTGAGCAGTGCGTATCGGCAGCTTTCATATGACAACTACAGTTGCATCTGGGCATGTGCCAATAAATAATTTGAAACCGAAAATTTTCAATATCGTTTCCTTAAAACTTCAATTTTTTGCCACCCTGGGTCTGGCAAAACATTAATTCCATGTTAAAATATTGAAAATTATAAATACTATACAATACTGTTGTGCGCTGAGCCAAATATTTTATCATTTCTGCCAATCCTGAAAGCACACCTCTTTTCGACGACAACAAAATGTCCAATTCAAAGTATTAAAAGTCATTTTGATGCTCAGCATTCAAAACATCGTTTGTTTATTGATTAGGAAGGCGCAACGCACAGCAGGGCGGATACTTTTGAGCTGTCAGAGGTTCATGTTTTAGAAGTTGTCACGTATGTGAAATAATGTATAAAAAGTCCTAATTTAGGCCTAACCATTTATGCAAATTAGCCTGTAGCTAATAAACAACTAAAAATTTTAAAACCTCAACGCGAGGTTAACACCTAAGGATAACAAGGTTTGAAACAAAAAAGTTTCCAAAATCAGCCCACCGGTTCTTGAGATTATTGTCGGAAGGACTGACGGACATAACATTTTTATCCTCATGTACAGAACATAAAACAGTTCACAGTGAATTTTGTGCAAAGTGTTTACTCCATACCGTTGCGCATTAATTGCTTACTTTCGAACTTTTAGCTTCTTCTTCAAAATCCTCTTTTTCAGCCGTCACTTTGCTCAGATCGGATTCAACAGCTTGAAACGAAACCTAAATTTTATAGATTCAATATGCCACACCATAAGCAGTGACATCCAAAGTTAACATTTGCTGGGTCCCGACAGAGTGGGGTGCTTGAATCGAGACATCCAGCTTCGCTACAGGCGAAAAATATCCGGATCCTGTTTAACATCAGGCAAAAAACCGACATCTGTATATGGTGTAAATCTACTAAATACAGAATATTGACGTTGGTGGTTCCGAATTTCATAAACTAGCTGCTTCTTCAAGTGATTGTCATTAACATTTTGTTGTCATTGCATTTTTGGGCAAATCGAGAAGTAAAGTTTTGATACTGTGCAATAAAAATGAAATAATCAAGCTAATTTCAATTTAGTAAACATATACTGTGGTGCGGCTCAAATACAGTACACAAATTTAAAAACTATATCAGGCCAATATCCGGTTACGATATGCGGTAAATTAGTATCCGGCCGCGCCCTACTTCCAGCTCGGATTATTTTCACCGACGAAACTGTATTTTATCAATAGAAAATCCAACCTAGGGCATCTCTATTCAGAGGGGGCGTGAACGGGGGAATTGGTTTGGGAGGACGTTCGTCGAAAATCCGCTCGAAAGCTTTCCTTTGTCTCATACTTACTTTGAGACAGGAGTAATCTTTTTTCAATGTAATTAAATCTTTCTGCAAACGAACTTCAACTTCTTTGGCATCTTCGCGCTGCTTCACGAGCGTTGTATGCTGTAACGTGTAAAAACTAGCTGGAATGAACTACACCATATTATTACACTAGTCGTAGTGCTACTGTCCTACTGATTTACAAAAAATAAATTCTGAAGGACAAATTAAACCGTTTTTAGATTTATCGCAACAAACCCCTTTAGCAGTGAAATTACAAAAAGTAATAATTCAAGTTAAACTAATTATGCAAACTAGCAGAAAAAACCCAATGCGAGGTTAACAAAAAATTTACCAAAGTCCAGCGGATTTTGAGATTCTCGTCGGGAGGACAGACAATTTTAAAATAAATTCGAATATCAGTCTCCATCAATAAAATAGTAGTATATTTTGCTCCGATTTTATCCAATACTTGAGCTGGATAATAAAACATAACCAAAACTAAAGTCACTAAAAGCGAAAGATTCCGCCGCCCTTACCCTTAGTACCTACATGTAATTTGTAGCCATTTTCAGCTTGCACGAGTTCTAATGACCTGGTGTTACGTAATTTTTGTTTTTTGAGATGTATATTATATATATATATATATATATATATATATATATATATATATATATATATATATATATATATATATCTAAAAAATGACGATAAAAATTAAACAGATATTATTTGCATAGTATGCAATCTTGACAATAGCCGAAAAAAAACAACCATCGAAGGTAGATTTCGCTTCCGTGGATTGTGAAGATCTTAAATACAGCAGATAAAGAGAATACCTATCTCCAACGAGGGATAGTTCACAAATAATATTGCAAAAAAGAAAATTAAAATGAATTTTCGGAGGCATATATTTTTCATTTTCCGGTAATTCTTTTGAAATTCACACCCACACACACACACACACACACATATATATATATATATATATATATATATATATATATATATATATATATATATATATATATATATATATATATATATATATAAGGGTGCAAAGTACACAATAGGGTTTCAACAGGAGCTAGATTTGCCGGAACAAAGAAAATTAAAATAAATATTTCGGTGGCACGTATTTTTTATTTTCCGGCTCCATTTCCGGTAATTTTTTTTAAATTCCGGTTATATATATATTCGGAATTAGAAATAATTTTCGTCACTGGGTGCAATACATAGTAATTTTTCATTGCGCACTTACGAAAGTTGTTCTTTGAGTATTGATGTGTGCGTGGAAGCGTTTTGCACTTTTCTCTAGTATGTAAGCTGGTATGTGCGGCATGGGCAGTTTGAATGTATGTCAGGTTTTGCAGTGGCTTCATTGAGGTAGCGTTATGTTTTTAAGAGCGGTGGCTGCAAGGAATTTTATAGTTTTATTATGAGCTGAAGCTACTACGAGGGGAACGTTTGCGGTGTTATTGGGTGAAAGGCGGATCGGGGCTCAACTATTAGATTAGCTGACAAAGCGCTTGAAATTAGCAAATTTTACTTTTATATTGGTCTTAGTTATCGATAATCTTGTTTCTCTGGTGGTTTTACGTATAATCGACGACCCCATGTTTCTTCTGGACATTCTACAGCTTTATGCAACTATGCACTGTTTGAGAATTCAGAACAAGTTGGCTCTTTTCATGTTATGCGGGCATACCAATGATTATAAGCGTTGAGACGATAAGGGTCCCAATATTTCGGCAATTTAATTGACAACCGGTGACGATAGGTTAAGCAAGCAAGTATCACCTTTTCCAAATATTGAGTAGTGGTATTTCTTGGAGTTAGAGATACCATCTATCCATCCTGAGATGTTTAATTTTGTTTTAAAACTTGAGAAAGGGAAGCAGAACACCTCAAATTCTAAATTTTTATGGGACTAAGTAGTGTAATTTTGTTGTTAAAATTAATAAATTTAGCCTAAACATTAGTTGAGTAAATCTAACCTACTTGTATGCAATGCATGGTGGGCGGTCTCGGTCTCGCAAACCAACCTCTGGATTGATTTGGCTGGTGTTGGTCTCGGTCTCGGTCTCTTTTTTCCGAGTCTCGACGGTTTGCAATTCGAAACCAAAGAGGTGAAAAGCCGATAAACAATTATTGCTATTAGCTGTGCTAGTTTGAGTCGAAGAACGGTCGCAGCATTATTTTGCGCGTATTATGGACCAAATGTCAGGGTGCAACAGGAATTCCGATTCCGATTCTGATGCCGATTGCACAATGAATCGGAAACGGAATTCTAACTCTTTAATTTTGGTCTACTTGTTGTGATATGCTGCATAAAATTTCTGCTTTATTTATCTATTAATTTCATTTTCAATCAGTTACATAACTTGTCAATAATTGATTGCAGTTTAGCTTGAAAGAGCCAAAAAATGATTACCAAATGGTTCATGCGACGTTTGTGAGAATTTTTGCCAGCCAACAGACACTCTGAATTAATAATATAATACTTGTAAATACAAATTATCGGTATAGTTACAAAACTTGCAGTTCCGATTCCGCTTCCGATTCCGGTATAAATTTGCTGCTCCGATTCCGATATAATCCAGTTTTGCTTTGCTCTCTGCCAAATGTATATACGCCAATCACTTAAAATTGAATATATACTTGACACATGTTTACTTCAATTCATTCTATGACTGTTTTAATGAAGGCTCAAGTTCCGCCATAGTGATTATTTACTACATTATGACATGCATTGTATGGCTTAGTGATAGGATTACGCTTCAGCGTAGGCATAGACGTGGGAAAGTGCAACCTGCATTTTGTGGTCATTCTATCTTTATGTCCCTTCAGAATAATAAACAGTTTGCGGGCCATGTCCCTTCAGAATAATAAACAGTTTGCGGGCCATGACCAGATATTTAAGCACAACACAATGACTTGGCTATTTTGGTTTCAAGGTTTCGATTCTTCCTAGTTTGAAGAGAAACACTGAAAACGGTCGTATTATAGGGTAACATTTTAGGCGAAATTTGTGTTACAACTTAGTTTCTCAACAGTAGTAGTCATTTTGCACTATCCGGTTCCGGCTCCGATTCTGGTACGTAATTCCGGTTGACAGGGATGGGCGGTCTGGGTCAAAAAAGCGAGACCGAGACCCAACCTACCGAGACCGAGATTTTTAGTCTCGGTCGCGGACAATTTTTAACCGTTACGGAAAATACAAACAAGATTTTTTAACAAAACTTTTGAATATTTTGTCTGTGTTGTATTGTCGCTCCATACAATTAAACTAATAAATAAATCGCCGTTAAAATATATTTTTTACTTTGTTTTTCACTTGGCACTGTCGCCATATCCTTCGAACAGGCTCGGGACAAGTCTCACAATCTTAAAACACCCTCCGTACAATCACCTATCGAGTGATCTAGTGTTGTTTTTGCTCCTGGCAGTCCGAATAGACTGGAAAATTTTTTAACATAGCGTGACGGTTATGTGTGGATGACCCATAATTTTTTAACGATGCTTTATATATTTTAAACGTTAAATGCAACTATTTGTGCTTTGTCACAATAAAATTAAAGTGGTTTGGGTTTCCTTTGAAAAACAGAATTTTGGGAAAGCGGAGGGGTATCTTGCTTCTCAAATCGCTGTATAACCAGGTAGCAGTGCTCCACAATCGTTCGCTGTCTGTGTTGGTAGGCGAAGTGCGCCACCTCTTTGGACGCGGTTTGCAATCCACCAAGACTGAACAAAAACGAGACAGACCAGCCAAATGCAAAGACTTGCATGACCGAGACCGCCCATCCCTGCCGGTTGCACCCTACTGTGCTATCGTCGTTTTATCTGTATGTTCTTTTACAACATTAGGTTTGCTGACGATGACCAGGTATTTAAGTACTACACAGCGACTTACATATTTAGATTTCATGCTTTCGATTTCTTCCTGACGAGTTTGTTTTTCAACGGATAGATCTTGAGTTAAACGATCAATCTGGCTTTGCCGCTGTTGAATTGTCTGCCGATATGAATCAGATTTTGCCTCCAAATCAACTTCCAGTGCATTATAATCTGAGTTACGCTGGGACTGCAAAATGTGTGAATAACACTACCAGGGTGTGACCGGATATCTGGTTCCGGTTTAATATCCGGCAAAAAACGATATCTGCATTCGGTTTCGGCTTAAACCAACCGGATACCGGATATTTACGGTAGTGGCCCCGAATGCAACACAGCTGATTTTGACAAGTGAAACATTTAAGATCTTGCTGCGATAATCTTTCAAAGCCGGTAAAAAGCTGTTAAGTTTTCACTGCTGAAATAAAATGAAAAATTCAAGCTAACAATTTTAATTCAATAAACATATACTCTTGCACGACTCAATTACTTTCAACAGTGCTTATCTTTACATACTATATCCGCGGTTTATATCCGGTTCCGGTTAAGTTCAATATCCGGCTCCGGTTTCGTTATCCGGTAAATTAATCCTTGAACACTATGTAATTACAAAAAGTTGAGAACAATTTGCAACGGGTAAAAAGTAAAAGTTGGCATCGTATTTTTGACGGTATACGGATACTTTTGAATTTAAAGTCATCCTGGATAAAAACGTATAATATTGCACAATATTGAAGAATTGTGAATTACCATTACAGGCAGCTGCCTTTCATGCTTGAAAATACGATCAGAACAAACCCTCGAACCCTGCGGATTTGTTTATTTTAAACATACCAAAGTTTTCGTCAGTTCACTGATCGCTGCAGTTTGTTGGTTTATTTCTTTATTGTACTCAACCAATGTTTCATCCCATTTATATCGTTTCATACACATAGCTTCATGAAGGGCTTCTACACGACCCTCTAACTCCTCACATTCTGCTTGTTTGCGCTCCAACGACTTCTGAAATTGGGCGTCATGTGAAATATCGTCCACAGGGACACTACTTCACGTTATATAGTGTACCACGGACAATATTTCACGTGAAAATTACTGCCTTCCAGACAATTTTCAACGTAAAATAATGTCCAGCTATGTGAAATACTGTACGTTTTGTAAAATTTACTCAGTGCAGAGGAAAAGATGAGTGTTAGCCATCGACATAATTGCACAAAATGCAACTGTTGCCAACAGTTCGAACTATTACCAACAGTTTGCACAAAAATGCAACAGTTTTAATAAATGTGCACAAAACGTAAGCACTGTCTTCCAGTTTGCACAAAAATGCAACAGTTTTAATAAATGTGCACAAAACGTAACAGTCAGAACTGTTACCAACAGCTGTAAACTCTTGCCAACAGTTTGCACAAAATGTGAAGTTTTTGCCAACAATGCACAAAACACGTGAGTTCAATTATTTACGTTTGTTTAGCGGGTATTGAAAGTTTTTGACAAATAAAAAAATAAAAAAAAAATCAAACTTAAAATTCTATGTGCAACGACTTAGCATATATAAATGATGAGACATCATCGTTGTTCGCAGGTATAAAAGAAGTTGGTGAAAGTGTTTTCGTCAGTCATTTTAAAATTTTAAAAATTGAGCAACCATGGATTCAGAGATCAAGAACATAAAAGCACCAACGGTGCCCCTTGAGAGATACGTCCTAAGTGGAGATGACAATACAACAGTGTTGGTGTTTTTAATAGTGGATGGAGCTGCCTTTCTAACTTTCGCGCTGCTCCAATGAGAATAAATGGGATTAAGTACCGCAGTGTGCAACAATATATCGAGGCACAGAAAGCAACAATGTAATTCTGCAGACGTTTTCACCGCGCAAATGTTTTGAAATAATGCAAATGGTGAAAGATATTCTCGAGGCGTGGAACAAGAAAATGCTCGGCCACTTAAAGGTTGCTGTTTTAGCAAAGTTTCAACAGCATCCCGAGATGAAAAAAACATTGTTGGATACAGAAAAAGCAACATTGGTGTTTTTGCAACTTCGTTTGACAACTTCCTAGAGTCAGTGTCGCCGAAGAAAGTAAGTATTAATCTAGTAATTTCAAAGGTGATTAAAACTCTAAAACGTATTTTTACATCATGTTTGTGTTGTTGTCAGATATTTTCGTGCATACTTAGTTCCACATCTAATTTTGGTCATTGAGAGTTGCATTTTTGTTTCAGTATCCCGGTCGAAACATGCTTGGATTGGTTTTGATGGAGGTGCGTGCGAAATTGGTGACAAACTTCGTGATGAAACAAACGGAAAGGCGTCACTTGAAGGTACAACAAAAGCATCTGATCAGTCAGATACAGAAAATATGTAAAAGATAAATTTAAAACAATATATTCTTTTATATTGTTGTGGTTGTCATGAAAAGTCTGAATAAAATTTCTACTGTGTTATCAAATTTTTATTACAATCCAAGCTCGCCCGCTTCGTTTACCGATTCCCAGAAACTCTGGATTGCAGCTAAGAAACAAGTCCCACAAATTAAGATTTCCCATGTTCAAAGGTGGTTGTCCGAGTAACTTATCGTGAAGTGTGCAGAAAAATCGTTCATCCCAATACATCTTTAGAAGCAAGTAAGCGATTGCTTCTACAAAAAGGAGGCTCTATTTTGCCGCTTGTACTCAATCCTGTGTTAGGTGCTCTTCCATGGCTGCTAAGAAAATGACTCTTTTGCCTGCGGAGTTTATTGAAACTTTGCAACGGAAACAGAAGCTAGAAACAACACCGGAGACTGGCGTCATGTTTGAACTTGACAAAGAAATGGAAACTATTGTCAAAAATGCTCAGCTGCCAACTGAGGCAAAATTAAATATGTATAATCAAGTTCTGCAAAGATATCTTAACGTACGAAATTCAAAAGATCAACAATCACTTCCTTCTGCTTGTGTTGCCAAAAATGTGCCGCAGGTTGCCGCGAAGGAAAGCGAGAAAGCGACGACATCAGTGGAACTTAACGCGCAACAGCTGATTCCAAAACGTTTTCATGAACGTGCTCGTCTTGTTCTCAATTCGCTGACAGAAAATCCAGGCAGCACCGTGGAATGGGGTGAAGATGGCGTCGTTTTAATTGATGGAACCAAAATAACCGGATCGCATATTGTCGACTTAATCGCTCATGTAATGAAACCTAGGCAACCGAAGCACAAACCTATCGGATATGACAAGTTTTTGTTTGAAATCGCTAAACTACCAATAGCAACATCTTTGATTCCAAGTGTAAAACTAGGCAGCTTCTTGAAGCATTGTGCCAAGGAAACAATTCAGAAAGCGATCCGACTGCATCAGACAACAGCTTCTATACAGCTACACCAGTGCTAATGCCGTGGAGCGAAGCGGTAACAAAGAGGAGTTAACTGATGAATCAGAACAAAACGACACTGACGACGAAAAGATGTATAATCTTAGAAGTACATTACGAGGATGGACTAACCTTCCAAAAAATTAATTGATCTGAATGCAGTTTTAACGTTTGATTTTTTATATGTTGTATATTTTTGTATGTGTATTTATCATTATTTCAATAAAACAAGATATAAATTTGGCTGTTTTCATCTTACGACTTCATTTGTGCTTTGGTTACCATGGAGCTAAGTCAAATAGATTCTCCGCTAGCGGGCTATATTAGACGTTATCTCATTAGTAATAATAACGAAATATATCAGGACATTGCAGTTTACTATACTTACGCTAAGCCGCTAATAGAAACGCTGTGCCGTGAACTTCTTCAACAGCTTACAGGACTCAAATTGCATGTTCGAACGCGCGTACGATTCGTAAAACCTACCGAGCACGAAACATTTATTGATGCTTATATGAGCAATCGTCAGCGTGTGTTTTTGCGTTCATCAAACATTACTGCAGAAACTGAATCGGTTATAGCTGAAATTGTTCAGAAAGTTGATGAATTTTGCAACAGTGGGATCAAACTGGACCACTGAAAACATAATATCGACTGAAGTTCACATTGCACGATATCAACCAATATCTGGGTCAACTTATATGCCACTGCCATCTCGCCTTCGAAACAAAAAATGTATTGTAAACGTTAAAAACTTTGGCGACGAGAAATGTTTTCAATGGGCCGTTCTTTCTGCGCTTCATCCTGCTGAAAATAATCCTCAGCGCGTTTCTCACTATGCCCCTTATGTCAATTGGTACAATTTTGACAATTATGAATTCCCGTCCACTCTTTCTCAACTGCCAGATTTTGAACGTCGAAACGAAATCAGTGTTTTCGTGTACGCATACAGCGACGAAGATTACATTTTTCCGGTATATCGTTCCTCGCTTCCTCACTCTAGCGTGCGACATCAACCAGTTACTCTGCTACTGCTTCAAAACGGCGAAAGCACTAATTGGCACTATTGCCGGATCAAGCGTTTCGATGCTTTGCTTTATGATCAGCGCAAGCACAAGTGTCGCAAGTACTTTTGCCTGCGTTGTATGTTTCCGTTTTATGCTCCAGAAGATCTTTTTGTTCACGAGCAACGATGCAAGCCTAACCAATGTTCAAGTATCGAGATGCCTCATGAGGATAACAACAAGCTGTATTTGGCACAACCGTCAAAATCACTGCGTCAGCCGTGCGTATTTTATGCAGATTTCGAATGCATTTTAAAGCCAATAGACAGGTGCGCACCTAGCTGTCAACACTCTTACAGCCTAAAACTAACCGAGCACGTTCCGTGCGGGTTTGGCGTTGTTCAAATTATTCAATGTTGCGATCACAGCACGCGCAAAATAGCTGTTCCTATGGTGCGTCGAAACGAAAACACAGTATACGACTTTTTGAACTACATTGTAAACACCGCAGCAAAATACCATCAAAGCTTGATTTAAACCAATGCCGAGACTGGCGAAACACGAATGGAACGACTTTTTCTCACGCCACGACTGTGCTATATGCAACCAATCGTTTATTTCATGCCAATCATGTCAAGGCAAAAGTCGACGCACTTGGTGTAATGAGTGTCGTCGAGCCGTGTCGCGCGATCACTGTAAAATACGTGGTAGATTCAGGGGACCGACTCACTCTACATGCAATATCCAATTCCAACTTAGCAAAGATGTCTGCCCTTACATTCACAATCTTAAAAACTACGATTCTCACCTGATTATGCAGCATATTGCGGAGGTCGCAAACGAGTACAATTTCAAGTTGGAGTGTGTCGCTAGAACAATTGAAAAGTACGTAATGTTTGCAATCCTAGTTCCAGCTGATGATGAAATAAAATACAGCTGGAGGATCAAATTTCTTGATTCATTTCAATTTTTGCCAAGTTCTTTAGAGAGTTTGGTTGATAATCTACGCAGCGATGGTAAAAGTAATTTTTTAACCGTCAACCACTTTTTTCACTACCTTCTGACCACGATTTGCTGCTGCGCAAAGGTGTCTACCCGTATGAATTCGTCGACAGCTTTGAAAAATTCAACCAAACTGAACTTCCTCCAATAGAGCAGTTTTACAGTGCTATTAAATTGGCAAACATCTCGTCACAAGAATATACGCATGCTCAAACGGTATGGCAACATCTTGGTTGCGACACGCTTGGCGATTGCCACGATCTATCACTTTTACTGAGCGATGTATTTGAAAACTTTCGGCAATTTTCGCTGTTTCATTATCAAGTGGATCCGGCGCATTACCTAACTTTACCATCACTTGGCTGGGCGGCGTGCCTCCGCCGATCACCTTATGTCTTAGAATTGCTTACTGATCCAGATATGTATACTTTTTTTGAATCTGGCATTCGTGGCGGTGTATTTTGCATTATGCAACGCTACGCTAAAGCAAACAACCCTGGCGTTAACGACCATAATTTTAACCAACCGACATCCTACATTATAAGTTTTGATGCAAACAATTTGTACGGGTTTTGCATGAGCCATAAAATGTCAGTGTCAGGTTTCTGTTGGCTGGATGAACCCCAATTGCAATCTATTGATGTCGAAAATATTCCCGAGGATGGTGACTTTGGTTATGTTTTTGACGTGGATCTGGAGTACCCTACTAGCTTACATCAACAACACAACGACTATCCGCTTGCTCCTGAGCAGTTGGAAATTACTGACGACATGCTGTCAACGTACAGTTTGGAACTGAAGCAAAATTTGTTTTTCAAATCAGACGAACAAGTGAAGCTTGTTCCCACGTTGTTCAACAAACACTCTTACATTGTGCACTACCGCAATTTAAAGTTATACTTATCTCTTGGAATGAAACTCGTGCGAATCAACCGCGCGATTAAGTTTTTTCAAGCTGCATGGATGCAGCCTTACATAGAATTTAACACGGAGCAACGAAAACAGGCGAAAAACGCGTTCCAAAAAGACCTGTTTAAACTACTAAACAATTCTGTGTTGGGTAAAAGTATGGAAAAAACCGCGCGATTAAGTTTTTTCAAGCTGCATGGATGCAACCTTACATAGAATTTAACACGGAGCAACGAAAACAGGCGAAAAACGCGTTCCAAAAAGACCTGTTTAAACTACTAAACAATTCTGTGTTTGGTAAAAGTATGGAAAACGTTCGACATTATGTTGACGTTAAACTGGTAACTGATGTTGAAAAGTTTCGGAAACTAGCGGCAAACCCACGTTATGATCGTTGCGAGGTGTTCAACGGTAACTTAGTTGCTGTAATGCTTAATCGAACGCGCGTTTGTTTGAACAAACCAATTTACGTTGGTTTTAGTGTTCTTGAATTATCAAAACTTATAATGTTCGAGTTCCACTATAACGCACTTAATCAAATTTTCCCATCACACCGATTCCTGTATACTGACACAGATTCTCTGACTTATGCAATTGAAACCGAAGATTTGTACGGTACGCTTAAGCAGAATATAAACTTGTTCGACTTTAGCGACTATCCGACAGATCACGAGCTGTACAACGTGAGCAACAAAAAAGTAATGGGGAAATTCAAAGACGAAACTAACGGACAACCTATTGCAGAGTTTGTAGGGCTACGTTCGAAAATGTACAGAATTTTATGTCATGATCACTCAAAAAACGCACAAATGGCGTAAGCAAACCCGTGGTTAAAAGGCGCATTTGCCACAACGATTATGTGCAAACGCTGCGCAACGGATCGCTGCGTCGTCATGCAATGGTAACAACTAGAAGTGATCGACACAAAATTTTCACTATTGAACAATTAAAAGTAAGCCTTAGCGCGTGCGATGACAAACGTTTTATTTTAAACGATGGCATACAAACGTTGGCTTATGGGCACAATGAAATCCAGCAGCAAAGAAATTTGAACGGCGAAACAGTAAATTAATTGAAAACTGTTTTGTAATGTTTGTTTACACAATATTGAGTTTCGGCGACAACTTAATACAAATAAATTGAAGCTCTTCACAAAATTGTATTCACAAATCATCGATATTTAACTTTAACAAACATGTTAACAAGGCACATAAGCATCAAAAGATAATATTTTACTCCAGTAAATATGCTTCAAGTGCGTCGCAATGCATGTAGAGCAAATAAATTTCATTTATTGCGCTTTGCTTTTTCGGTTCAGGCAATTGCTTAGCGAGTTGTCTTAACTGGCGCAGCAAGTCGCGAACATGATCAATCTCTGCGATATGAGGCCGAGGCTGAACTCCTAAGCGAGCTCTAATTTGAGTTTCCGAATCACCAAGTGCTTGCAGCTCTAAGAGCGCAACGTTGGCAGCAGAAGCGCGCGCTTCATTGCTTGTCTTGCAGGATTCATCGTAAAATTCTGCGCTGCCCAACTGTAACTTATATCGATGTGTTTCCGAAGTGCTCTCCGGCAGTCGCTCGTAAATAAATGAGACAAACTGGCGGGTATGCTGATGAAGAAAATTGTTTAACTGCTGCTGAACATTCATAGTGTTTTATTTCAATGATAAGTACGTATAAGTTTTACAATCTGTAACATACAAACACGACAGTAGACAGGCAACCGTATTCCTTATTACGCAATACAAAGTTACTGCAAGCTACAAATTTTGAAGAACAACTGCAATAGTGTTAGCTTTGGGCAATTGCTGAACCGTTGCAACCAACTATAAGTTTGTTTTTGTGAAACCAATAGTATATTTATGCAAAACCAATCTGTTGCAAACAACTCTAAATTTTTGGTGAAACAATTATAAATTTTGTGCTGAGCAGTTTTATCTTGGACAATAGCTAACGCTCAATTGTGGTTGCAAAAAAGAATAAAACTGAAATTTTCGCTTCGCTGTGGAAACAAAACTCAACGCTTTAAAACATGACTTCGTTTAAGGTTGGAGAATCCGAGCGTTGCGTTTTCTAACCATAATAGTGCTCGGGGATGTTTCAATTTTGATATCAACATGCGGCAATTCCTTCCACGAGGCTGCTGTTTCCAATTTTAGCGTTTTTGCAGTATGGCTAAGTCTGCCAGTGTCATAAACGTCTATTTGTTCAGAGATTGTGACTGTGCCAATGTACTGTTCGTTAGCTTGCGCTTGTGCAGAATTAGATTTCCGTGCAACCTTTTCAAATTCGTAAATATTTCTGGATGTTGGAGCCCTGTGTTTGCTTCCACTGTTAGAACTGCCGGCAGTTGTCATCAATTGTTCAAATACAGTGTTATCAGTAGCAACGTAGTGTGATTCCGCTGGTCGACTTACGTTTGTTTGCGGTACCGTAGGTCGGGCGCTTTGTCCCTTAGCTTGTTTATCAGTGGTCACGGCAGATTCAGCTCCAGCCCTCGGATGTACTTGAGAGCTGAACACTCCGTAGTTTCGATTTTCCCTAAAATATAAATTGACGGTTTCCTAAAACTATGGCATCGCCTAATGTTCAACAAACTGCATGATTTTGATGCGTACAACAACACCACTACTGCAACTTTGTCACTCGCTAGCAAATTTTCTTGCCCACTTGTGAAAGCCGATATGTGCGTTACTACCGGAGTTTCTAACAAAAATAATTGATTAGCTCAAAGTATGATTGGCGAAGCTGTATTTTTAGTGAAACTTAATTTTCAAGATTCACATAATTAAATAATTTATAATTGAAGATTTGCAGAATTATGTGCGAGAAATCTATTGCTTTTCAGAGGCAAACTTGCCAATACCATACCTATGTATGTTTATTGTAAATTTGTTTCCTGAAGATGTGTTTACTTTGCCACTGTTCTTCTTGTTTGCAAGTTGTCACAAATACAGAAATATATGTTGCTGTATTTTGTAATTTACGCGTGTATTGTGTTACAACTGCAAGCTTTGACGCGTAAAACTTTTGGCAGTAGTTGGACATGAATTCACTTCGCAAACAGTTCGCGTACAAAGTGTTTCAAACATTGCATGAGCACCAAGGTTTCTTTTTATATATAAAAAATTTAGTCAGGTTTATTCAAACGTTTCGAACAACCAAGTTTCAGTGCCTCCATTTAAAACATTATGCGAAGATTGTTTAAGCTGCATTATGTGTTCTGTTTGTTTTTTTAATTTTGCACAGCTATTCTGTCAGTGCATTGTGCAAGGTTTTAACGCATGACGATGTGTGTTCTACGTGTGTTCCTATTGACACAAGATTGAGCAACTGAGTTACGGTTTCTAAACTTTTTCGTTTTAGTTCCAAACCGCAAAGTTTTGGCAAAAGTTAAATCAATGCCAACTATCGGCAACACTACATTGTTGATTTATCGTGGAGTAAACAAACTTTTGCAACTGTGATTGTTGTTTGCAATGTGTCGCTATGCACTGGAATTTTTTACTCAAGATACAGTTTCATTTGCCTACACTTACGACTGTATTATTTGTGCAGAAACTGTTTGCAACACTGTGTGCCGAATGTTTTGCACAGGATATATTTATATTTACATTACACACTTACATAATACAACTGTTGGCAATAGTTGAGCTTTAGCCAAGTGTTGCCAACAGTTAGCAAAAAGTGTTGGCAACAGTTAGCAGAAAGTGTTGCCAACAGTTAGCAGATAATGTTGCCAACAGTTAGTAGATTAATAAGTGTTGCCAATAATTAGCTAATTGGAAAAAGCAATTGCTAGCAATTAAAGTATTGCAAACTGTTAGCTAATCAGAAGGTGTTGGCAATAGTTAACAAATTAAAAAGTGTTGGCAACAGTTAGAAAATTAGAATGTTGGCAACAGTTAGCAAATTAAAAAAAAGCGTTGCAACAGTAGTACACAAATCGGAAACCGTTATAATCTTTGCTTTGGACGAATTCTACTACAATTCTTGCAAATTAAACGTAATAACAACAATTTAGAAAAATTGATTGAAAATTGCACCTTTTTTCTTCAAATTTGTGTATACTATTCAGTGTCTTAAAACGTACCCGGACGAGCTTTGAGGCATCACAAAAACTATTGTATTGGACAGCTGAGGAACAAAATATTTGTTGTTTTATAGCTTTATGTTAATTAAATCAATGGCTAGAACAAAACCAACTTCATACGAAAGAAATAAATGGTATTATATCAGGATGCTACACTTAGCTATCGGGACATCTTCAAAATTACTTCGTGATTTAATAAAAAAACTAAAAATCATTTCTCTCAGCATGGGCCAGAAATTCAACATACAATTTTAGTGTACATTGAGTTTTCAATATTTAGGTTTCTGGTGTATCCAACTGGGTTTGGAGCAACTGTTCCATTCACACAGCGGAAACCGCTGCTTCTGGCGCTTATAACAAAGACTGTTTGTGAAACGCTTAATATTGCGTTTGACATTGAACCTCAGCTTAAAAAACGAGGGCTAAAAGTTCGGTACGATAAACTGCTCCAACAGTTTGGAAAACATTCACTTCCTAATATTCCCGGTTACAGTTTTGAGAAAATGAATCCATTGAAACTTGGATATCCAGTGACAACTCGCGAGATTAACACAAGAGAAGCCACGGATTTCCTAGACAAAATAAAAAGAATTAATTGCCCTTATGAATTTATGAAAATGGGCAGCAGCAATAGACAAAAAACTCCTGATACCTTCGTTGTCGTTGGAAAATTTGAATCTTTCGCTACAAGCGTGCTGTATTGTAGAAGCAAACAGAAAGGTACTAATCTTTATAGCTACATTTGAACTTAAAGCAAAGCACAAGCTGTAAAACAACTGCTTTTGAATTTGAACTAATGTGGTTGTGGAGGTGAGGTAGCTGTATTTATATATTATTGTGTGCTCCACAGAAAAACTGTATATAATATGTAATTTTCTTGAATTTAAATTTTCGCAATTGTGCATTTTAGAGTTACCGGAAAATAACAAACAACGACTACGAACTGAAACGGAATAATAAATTATCCAACACTTGCAGATGCCTTAAAGAGTTATTTGGTGTTTTCACACCTGAAAAAGTAAAGCAAATGTTGTATCATGTGCCGAAATCCTGCATGCAACGTCGCTTGCAACTAATTGATACAAATACCTATTTGCGTGCGACAGGATTATTATGGATGGCAGCAATTTGATTTCTGGATTCAGCTTCTGCTTTAACTGCACAATTAAAGGACAACAGCAACTTTAGAGGTGTTAATCCTGTTGGAATTTTTGATGCAGTACCTTCAGTGTTCGAGCTATTTTACAGATTTTCGTCTCACGCTGTGTCTTATTACATTATGGTTTGTGACTTATACAACTCGATATACACTGTGCTCAGCTATTCCAAAACCCCGACAATATCACCGAAATGGGGCAAAAATTTGACGAATTTAAAAACTTGCAAACTCGGACTGAAGAAATTTGCATTTTAGGACATTTTTTATGGCAACCCATGCTGAAATAAATTTCGCCGTCGACAATATTCAATCTGGGGGTTTAATTGCAGATTCTGTGGAGTTATTGGGGCAACAAATGAATAAATTTGTTGGCACTTTAAACCAAGAAATTGACTAGCTGTACCGCATTACAGCAATTTGTTTGTATTAGTTCCAATCTTACCGCTTTGTTTTAAAAAAGCATAGAATACAAAATTTAAAACTGATATACGAACAAATCGTTGTTTACAGTGACGTGTAAAGCTAAATGATGAAGTTTGTTGCCATGTAAACTGTGTTATTTGTATCGCTGCAATACCATCTTGCTTGTATTTATTGTATTCACGATTGAATCAATATGCGAAGTGAATTTTGTGGTGATACCAAGCATTGTTTTGTGTGTTTCATTATAAAAAACTGTAAAATTAAGTATATTTGTAACTTGAAGGTGAAAGTTGACATTACTCAGACTATTGCATTTGGAATAGTAAATAAGAACCGAAATATTGGCAATAGTTGATATAATTTGAATTATTACATTTGATGTAAAAGTTTCGTTTGTTAAAGTATTGCGAATGTTTGCCTGTTCCAACTGATACGTTTCAGGTTGGAAACCAAACTATTGGCACAGTTACAGTTTTTTTTGCAACTGTTGGCAACCGTTGCATTTTGTGCAAACTGTTGGTAACAGTTCGAACTGTTGGCAACAGTTGTATTTTGTGCAAACTGTTAGTAACAGTTCGAACTGTTGGCAACAGTTGTATTTTGTGCAAACTGTTAGTAACAGTTCGAACTGTTGGCAACAGTTGTATTTTGTGCAAACTGTTGGTAACAGTTCGAACTGTTGGCAACAGTTCCAACTGTTGCATTTTGGGCCAGAACCCCCATTTTTATACGACTTGACATTATACGCCACAGACATTTACGATCTATACTATCGAACGCGGCCGCGAAGTCAACGAAAGCCACGAAAGTAGAACGGTTATATTCATTACGGGTTTCAATTACTTGACGCAACGTACAAATTTGGTCCACACAGCTACGGCCCGGTCTAAAGCAGGCCTGGTTTTCACGAGTGTGAGAGTCACGCCATGACTTTAGCCTCTCGATCAGTACGCCTTCCAGTATCTTTGATGAGATGTCAATTAAGCTGATGCCCCGATAATTGCTGCAGACAGTAGGATCCCTTTTTTAAACAAGTGGATTAACTCGGCTATTTGCCACGAGTTCGGGATGCATTCTATGCTCCATATAGCACCTAGGAGGTTGGTAAGATCTCCTGTCAGCTTATCCCCACCGTGCTTATAGGCATCTGGCGACAGACTGTCTTCGCCGCCTGCTTTTCCGTTTTTCAGCGATCTAATCGTTCGGTGCACTTCTGTGAGTGTAGGTTGACATGTCGATATACATGTAGCGGTCGGTTGGAATACAAGATGTTGATCCAACTGTGGGCTGGCAGGATGTGGACGGTTGAGAAGTGTCACGAAGTGGTGTTTCCAACGATCAATCTTCGCCGACTTGTGTTCGATGATGTTCCCTGATAAGACGCGCAAGGTTGTTGCCTTGTACTTTTTTTCAGCTGCCTTAACCATCTGAAACAGTTTTCTAGCATCACCCGTTTGGAAGGCCCTTTCAGCCTCACTAGCAAAGTCAGCCCGCTTCTTTTCAAGATGCGCGGTGTTAGCTCGGCGGATAAGGTTCCGCAAACGGTGGCAACCAGGGTTGCTACGACGTTTGTCTAACAATGCTATTGTGTCGTGTGAAATCCATGGCTTAGACCGATGCGGTACCACCCACAGCACTTCCGAGCAAGCTTTCGAAAGGTTTTCCGTCATCGCTAAGCAGCTGGCGTTCACTTCGCCAGATACCTCATCATTTCTAGCTACCTCGATGAAACGGTGTTGAAATTCTTCGCACACTTCTAAACAGCAAAAACGTTTGACGTTATAGCGCGTGACAGTTGGTTTTGATTTTACGGTTGAGAAACGTATACGGATTCGACAACGAACAAGGCCAAGGTCACTCTCCCAGTCGTTGCCCCAGAAAGAGCGGGAGTCCATAATCGACGACCGCCACCGTTGACGCACTAATACGTAGTCTATCTGGTTCAACGCGTTTCCGCTGTTGGAGCGCCATGTAGCGAGCTGCAAGTGCTTATGCTTAAACTGGGTGTTTGAGGCGAAGAGACTAAAGCGACCTAGGAGGCCTACCAAACGTTCACCATTGTCGGCACGGCGGCCAATGCTGCAACGGCCAATACAGTAGCGTTCGGTGTCGTCGCGCACGCCAATCTGAGCATTAAAGTCGCCTGCCACAACGAGATAGTCTGACTTTGGGATATCCGACAGAGTAGCGTATAAATCACGATAGAATGAGTCTTTCACCGCGTTCTAGGAACAATCGGTAGGTGCGTATACGCCGCCGATGCGTAAGTTAAGGGGCTTAGCGTTTACACGAATACGAATCAACCACGAGCTTATAGCATCCACCCGTCTAACATGCTTTGCCAATGATCGCTTGATCATTACCCCGACACCATAATTACCAGGGTGCAACCGGAATTACAATTTACCGGAACCGGAATTTGAAAATTTTACCGGAAACGGAATCGGAAAATGAAAAATGCATTTCACCAAAAATTTCATTTTAATCTTATTTTTTGCTCTATTATTTGTGAAATAACCTTAGTCGAACATAGGTTTTATTTTATTTGTTGTATTATAGATTTTCATCATCGACTCAAGTGAAATCCACCATCAATGGCGTATATTCGGAGTACAAGTGGCTTTCAAAAGAGATTCTTAAAAATTAGCAAAGTTAAGAAAACGGCCAAATTATAATACCGGAATTTTTAAATCCGGTAAAAATTTACCGGAACCGGAACCGGAAGGTGAAAAAATGCCGGAACCGGAACCGGAATTCCGGTTGCACCCTGAAATTACCACTGTTGTCAGTCGGACCAGACCACATAAAGTCATATCCCAACGATTTCGTACTATTTTCGTCATTGCATATATTACATTTCCAATCCTTCGCCACCTTTTGGGCTTCGCGATACGACAGAACCGCACACGCATAATGACACCATAATCCGCACGGTACACTTGTACAGCCAATAGAGGCCCGGTTTGCAGAGCGGTTACAAACGGAACACGCATATAAAATATCACTGTCGAATAAACGAGACCGACGAGGGTCAGACACTGTACACGGTGAAACACTTTTCACACCGTTGTCGGGAAAACGGATTTCGGATAACCACGCAATACGAATGTTATGCCTTGAAAGCGTTCTCCCCACTATATCACATGCTGCGGTCGGTAAGAGAGTGCGCAGATTCCATGCTGCAATGCGGAGTTCATCTCTCCGGTGGAAATTAAAACGATACGAATCCATTTCGACGAAAGAAAATAACGCGCAGATCAAAAAAATACGTGGGTAGTTGATGATAGCAGGTTAGCAGTTCACACACAACGCACTAAACCCTTGGTAGCCGCATGTCTGCTAACTGTATCACTCAGCGTTGAGTAAACCACAATGTACCAGTTTACCAACTGCAACAGTTGGCTTTCCAATAGCTACAACCCAAAAGCTTTTAATAAATGTAAACGAAATTGTAAACTGCACAACTACCTACTAGTGTTGGTAATCTTTTGTGCCAGCTTTAAACATTACACACTAGACAAAACATAAAATGAAACGTCAAACTTGCAAGACGTATCTAGTTAAACATATTTCAAATTTTATAACTTCAAAAATTCTGCACTTAAAATTATTGAAAAACATCGAAGGAACGCAGGAATGAAAAGAATGCTGAATTATTTATAAAATATTGCTTCATTGCATAATGTTACATACGTATACGAACTGATTTTTGTTTTATGAACACTACAGAATCAAAATTCAAAAAGGGACTATCGTTGCGGCCTACAGTATAGCAGTATTAATAATATTTGCATACATCACCTTGGCTAATGTAAGTTCATTCTCTATCAATTGCTTTGCGCTTATTTCGGCTGACATTTCGTTGGCCAGAGACTGAATTTGACACTTTAAAGAGTCAATCTCGTTGCGGTGCGTTTCAGCTTCTGTGACTAGTTCTTTATTTTCTACAGAATATTCCTGCAAAATCAAATGTATTACGCAAATATTAAAAGAAACTTACTGTCCTCACGCGACTGATTTTGAAGCTGATTAAACAAAATAAAGTGACGTTTCGAGTATTTCAGATGATGTTTCAAAAATTAAATACTTTGCAAAATAGCCAGACTTGTGTGACAAGTAAAACGAGCACACTCTGAAAGTTTTCACAACGTTTCGATGTTCATCAGTTACAAACTAAGCAATACTCACAAAATTTACCATCTAAACGAATAAGTTATAAAAGCTGTCCCTAAGCTAACCGCAACGGGTTGTGTCCGTGTCGGCAAGTCTCGGTATTTGGCAGGCCTCGGCTTTTTTGAGTCTCGGTGGTTTAGAACCGAAAACAGAAGTTGAGGGTTCAGTAAAGTATGAAGAATAAAATTTCGCAGTGAATCTATAATTATCATAGTTACGCAATAATTATGAGCAGATATTCTGAAAAAATACAAAAACTATTAAAAACACAAAAAATACAAAAACGCATTGGAAATACAGTATTTTGAATATTAATTTTTTCGGTAATGATCAAAAGGTCTGTCTCGGTTTTTTAACCGAGATCGATCATCCCTGCATGTTGATCAAGTATTTTATTCTCTACAACACTAACCTTATACAAAGACTCTAACCGAGCCGTCTCAGTTCTTAAATTCGACGTCATTACTTCAAACTGTCTCCGTTCTAGCGAAAAATTTGCTTGTTCCGTTTTTAACTTTTCCATCGCTTCGGCATATTGCGTATTATGTCTATTATGATCGTTCTTTAGTTGCTCGACCGTGTCAGCGAGCTGTTTCTCAAACCGTTTTGAGTTATTACGTTCATCGCTAAGTTGAGAAGACAGCTTTGATATCATTGCATTCAGTTGATCTTCTTTCGCAATCTAACACGTAGTAATATGGTATTACTGTGGCCATATTGATTTCTTCTGTTTCAAAATATGCTTTTTTGACAGTTTACTTCATACACATTACAAGAAATTTAATACATGTACGAACAAAAGATGCCAGATGTATAGACATTGCCTTATTATATATTTGCATCTATAATAACATACACCGAACCTACACAGCATCTAGCTTTGACTCCTCCGGAAAACTAAACTCCTGAATCAATTGTATATCCGGGATGGGAGTCTCGGTTTCTATCTCGGCTTTGGTTTCGGTCTCGGCAAGTCTCAGTATTTGGCAAGTTTAGGACTGTGTCAGTGTCGGTTTTTTTGAGTCTCGGTATTTTGAAACGGAGACCAGAAGTCGAAGATTCAATAAAATGATGGAAAACCATGTAAAAAGTAGTACTTAATATTGTTGAAGTGATGTATGAAGGACAAAATTTCGCTGCAAATCTATAAATTTTCCTAGTTACGCAATAATTATGAGTAGATACTCTGGAAAAACACAAAAAACTATTAAAAAACAGTAAAACACAAAAAGAAAAAATATTTTGTAAATTTTTATTTTTTTTCGATGATGACCAAAAATATACCGAGACCAAGATTTTCATGGCCAGAAACTTTGCATATTCGAGTTTTAGCGGTTTACGGTGTTTAACTAAAAAATTTTGCGACTGTTCGGATAATTTGTATTAAGGACTATAATTTTGATATAGGATGTCTGTTTTCTGGCAACAATTTTTGAAAAAAGTCGCATGAACAAATTGGCGATGATTTTTGGTTCAGTAGCGCTAAACTAAAATCATTTATTGAAAAGTTACCTCATCGAAAGCAATTTAACAGATAAATGTTACAGAATTTTTATTTAACATATCACAAAAAATAGGATTAAACTTAAAATTTCAAAATTCCCATTCCGATTGATTGTACAATCGGAATAGAAACCGGTACTCGTTTTGAATCGGAATTCTAATCGGAATCGGAATTTTTTCCGGTTGCACCTGGTGTTTACATCAAAAATCCAAGTCTATTCAGTGAGTTAAAATTACTTCAAATAAAAAATGCCCGAGTTTAAATATTAACCAAATATAAACTGTTTTTTTACCATCTGCTGTTTTATTCTGGTCATGTCATTATCTTTTTCACTGAGCAATAGGTTCAGCTTCGAATTATCGTCAGACAACACAATGTTCGCCGTAAGAACTTCATCGTGCTTCTGAAGAAATCATAAAATAATGGTAATAAACATCAAAAGGCCACTTTTTGATAAGCCTGAAGACTTGGTGAACACGAGCAACTAAAACATATCCGTGGGCAGTTAGACAGAAATGAAATGTTGCGAGGCGGTACAAATGACATTTTTGATAATATTGGATTTTAGTTGCTGACGAACCAATATAATCTTGCACAATAAATTTCTGAAAAATGTAAATGACTGAAAATGGTTTAAATATAAAATTTCAAATTACGAAAAAATGCACTGGTAGCATTTAAATTGTATAACACAAACAAAAATATTAACCTTATAAAAATATGTACAAAACATCGAGAGTTGTTTTTCAATTCGAAACATCGATGATTGATAATAAATAACAGCAGGTTTTCGAGTAGGCTCGTTAGTTTAGCTTTTCAAAAGCGAGTTTCAACTTCTATATTATTCTGGCAATATCCGCTTTGATCTGTGTTTAAACAAAATAACGCAGTGAGTTTTGGAAAAGTTAGGGCTCACGTTTGAAATACACAAAGTCGCAAAGTCGATCCTAGATCAAGTTAGGAATCGGCAAAGTCGATGTAGGCTCACCGTTCAGTTGGAACCTGTGTGATAATGGTACAAAATCAAAAATCAACATATTGCATCACCAATTAAAACTACAACCTTTTGCAATTCAGAGTGTTGCTGCTCCTCCAATCTGAATCTGAATTCGAGATCTTTGCGTTGTACGTATAATGTTTCATACTTCTCGCGTTCAACATTCAATGTTTCCAACATGGCTTCTTTCTGAAATTCTTCGCTCATGCAGAACAGCCATTATTTTGTCAATAGTGCAAAAACAATAATGGTAGAATTACGGTGAGGTTCCGATTCCAAGGACCGGTTTAACGCTTAACGTTATTGATCGTCCAATTGGCTCCATTATACTGATGTTGCATTTTATACAAATAGCCTTAATTGTTTACACAGTTGACATTCAGTGGCTATTACGGTAAAATTCACGTATCTCTATAACATACAGGAGAAAAATTTAACATAAACCGCCATATCCTGCCTGTGATTAAAATTACACACCCTTGCACTGAGAAACCCAAATAAAAACACCGAACTATCTTTGGCATACCTCTTCTTCTAATTTACATGCGTTTGAAGCCGCAGTGTCTTGGTACTCTTTAAATTCATTTTCCAGCTGGCGGATACGTAAAACATGCTTGTCCTTTTGTGTTTTAGTGAACGCCAACTTCTGACTCTTGGCATTCGATTCCTGAAATATTATACTATTGCTAATTGTTATGTTCCGGATTCCAAAAGGAACACACTTCACAGGAAGCCAGAATGGGTTCAGAAAATAACTTTTCACCGGAACATGAATTACAAAAACATTGCTGCACCGAATTACTGCTAATTCCCTATGACGCAAAATAAACTAGTCTGTTCGGCACCAGTAAGCGTTTTTATTAGCCAGTTTTTCAAGATCAACATAAAAGTGCGTCGAATAAGTTTAAATGATAAATGTGCCGCAAAAACACGTCATGTTGTGAACAGAACATCTTTCAGTATAATTTCATGGAACGTTAATTTTATTTCTTTGACTGTACTCTTCCAACCAAGAAAAACATTGCTTTGAAGTAACCCTCATATTAATTTAGTGCACTAGACATTTGGGATTTTGCAGGTTGTTCAAAGACTAGAATTGTTTTAATTCATGCAGTGCTGTATGCTATGTCAGGTGGAAGCATCGTTAGCTGTAATCATTCGTTTATGCTTACGGCAGTACATATGCGGCCTATCTGGTAGTGGTGCACACGGTAAATCCGGAGTACGCGTTGATTTACCTCTTCTAGATAACGAATAGTATCTTGCAAATCTTTCATTTTCAGTTCAAGACTATCTAACTGTGCAGCTTTTTCGCGCAAATCTGAAACATTACAAAAATACTGCAAAAATTCGAATCATACTGTTCAATTGTCATTATTGTCAAAACAAGCTCGAAGTGCGTGCTTCAGTTGTAATCAGCAAGCTTTATACCAAAGGGTTTTAAAATGAACAACACTGCAGTTTCTGTTAAGTCACCGCATAAATTTGAGTTAGTGCGTAATGGTTACGTAAACACCATATTACGATTCAGGTAGGATGCGACCGGATATTCGGTTTTGGTTTCATAGCCGGCGAAGCATCGACATCCGGCACCAGTTGCAACACCCGGTATAAACCTACGGACTGGCTGCCACCGGATATCCGGTTCCGGGTTAATATCTGGCAAAAACTGACATCCGTATCCGGTTCCGGTATAAACCTACCGGATACGGGATATTCACGGCTGTGGTGAAAATAGTAAAACTGCTTTTTACAATTGAGCGTCTTAAAGCGCATTTTTGCATTAATTAATTTCAGATTATCAGCAGCAATTACGAACTTTATAACAGACGAAAACATTGAGGACGCTAAAAATACAGCGAAAAAATAATATATTTTTACATAACACAATTTCCGGTATCCAGTTCATGTTCCGTTAAAGAATTCAATATAAGTATCCGGTTCCGATTTCAATGCATTTGTGCAATACTGTACTTCGGATTGTAACAGGAGGAACACAGGACCGAACATTTTCAGAAAATTTTAGCCGTCTGTAGTACCTTTGATTTTCAAACTCTATGTACTTGGAACAAGCGATAAGAAGCTGACCAAAATTCGTTAGATTGCTGTATTACCCGGTTGACAACAGGGTCCGGTAGAAAATCCACTAGCTTATAACTGAAAAGCCTAAAATTCTATTATATTGTTTAAGACTAAAATCACAAAGTTTCCCTGTGAATTTTGTTTCAAGTGAAGCGATAAAAATTACTTTCAAGAAGCCCATTTAAACATACTACGGTTCTTGTAGATTATAATATTACAGCAGGTAGTACTAAACACTTAAATATCCGGCTTCGGCCACTGCCGGAAAGAGATATTGAAAGTCCGCCATTTTTGTACCCAGTTGAAGGCTATTGTTATTTAATTTCACCTTTGTTCTCGTCCCGAACAGCCGATAATTCATTTTCCACATCATGTTGTTGTCGCTTAGCAGAATTTTGTAGCTCATTTATTTGCTTTTCAGCCTTCTGCAGTTCTTTTTCTAGATGCTTTATCTAAACAATTCAAGAAGTAGCGGTAAATTTAACCGAAAACAAGCAGTATTTGGGCAAGGTTACGTACACCAATGTAAACGAACAATTTTTATTATCAAGATAATAAAAGCCAGCTCAGACTATAAAAATCCAATCAAGCAGTTTGTTTGCCCGCCTAAAACATCAGGTAAAGCTCCCACTATCAAGTTTATCAAGTAATGTTCCTATAAATGCCCTGGTGGTTTCTAGTACTCAAAGAGTCAATGCCTGTTACAGGATCAAGCGTTAACTTCCCATTGGATTGCAATGTCACTGACTACAACTACCTGGAGTTCGTAGACAGGTAAAATGGTAGCTACGAAGGAAACCAGGATCCGGATTTATTTTCCGTTCAAACCCGAGGCCGGAATTTTTATAACTAAAATACTAAACATGATACTCATTTTTAAAGATAAGAAAGAATTTCTTCTGTCTCCAACTATGTATAATTGGTAATAATCGGCACTTTTCGTGAGTATCGGCATCGGCTCTGCAAAAAAATTGCCGATTGTTTGACAATACTTTTTGCACATATAACAGCCAGTTGGAATGTTATCAGTTTAATTTCTGGGCGCATATCTGTGTGTCTGCTCAGGAAAAATGTTTTTTCTTTTGCGTTTGTGTTTGAAACAATCATTGTTTGTGATGTTTAGGGTTTACGTCTTTATATAATGATGTAAAGTAGTATCCTATCCGTTTAAGCATGGATCGGAAAAATTTTGGTATCAGCACATCACACTTCGATGTTTCAAAACGCAGTAATTTGTTGAAATGTGATCACACGTTGCGCTCACACCAAAGTAGTAACTAGATGATAGAAGTTTCGTTTAAGATTGATCATTCAGGGTGCAGAGCGGAACTGGATTATACCGGAATCGGAGCTACAAATTTTGTGACTACAGGGATACTTTGTATTAACTAGTATTTAGGGCGTCTGTTGGCTGGGAAAAATCCTCAAAAATTTCGCATGAACAAAATGGCGTAGCAAAAATATTATATTTGTCTGAGTTTGATTTTGATTTAAGTTTTAGAGTTAAATGAAATTAAAGTCTACGTTGGATTTCTGGTGGGTTTTTAGAATCTCGCTGGGTTTTTTGAAAAAAAAGTGGGTGAAAGCGCATATTTCACGCAAAAAACCATGACATTGACTGTATTTACAGAAATAACCAATTATGTGATTCTGAAAGAACTTTTGCGATTTGTCACCATTTGCTAGCATAAACATAAGTATAGTAACTTCTGGAGTAGAAGAGAGAGCCCGAGTTACATGTCTATAATTCTCGTTAAGACGATCTAATAACTAACAAGTGACTAACTTGTTTAATCAAGTTTTCATTTTCTGTTACATAATGTTCATTCATTTCCTTTGTTTCAATCATTCGTGCCGTCTTTTCTTTTTCTCTGAAGTAATGCATAGTTCTAAGGCATATTGTGATATTAATTCAAAACTGCGCATTGCGACAAAACGGTATAGCGGCAAATGAACTCAAGCGTATTCACATGCAAATAAACAGCACTTTTAAGTAAAAAACATAGTAATAACAATCGGCATCATCAAAAATCTTGGTATCGGCTCAAAGCACACCCCTAATGCTAAGCGCAGTTGGGCGTACTACCTGTGCGGCCGGGTGAACCCAGAATTCCGATTCCGATTACAATTACGATTCAAAGCGAGTTCCGATTCAGATTGCACAATCAATCGGAATTTTGACATTTTAATACTAGGCCTACTTGTTATGATACGAATGTTGCGTGAAAATTCTGCATCACTTATCTATTATATTGTTTTCGATGAGTTCAATAACTGATTGTAGTTTAGCTTTACAGAAAAAAGGATTGACAATTAGTTCATGCGACGTTTTTGAGACAGTCACAAAATTTATAGTTCCGGTTCCGATTCTGGTATAAATTTTTGATGTTTCGATCCCGATATAATCCAGTTCCGCTTTGCACCCTGCTGCGTGGCGGTGTGTTGACAACCCGTCTGTTAATTAGAAGCAAAATAAGCAAGCCCACTACTATCCGAGTTACACGCAGGGTGGCAGCTAGGGTTCCAACAGGAACTAAATTTTGCCGGAATAGGAACAGGAATTGAATTCCTTTGCAAGAACGGGAACTTGAAATAATTTATATTACCGAATTACTGTTTGAAACGAATATTAAGCTAATTGAAAAACACTCAGGTAGAAGCAGCAATTTGTTAAAGACAAAGTTTCGAACATTTAAATGATTAGGCATAATTTGAAACAAACTCGTAAAAATGCATCTTTCAATGCAGGAACAGCAGGGATGGACGGTCTCGGTCAAAAAACGAGACCGAGACTCAACCTAGCGAGACCAAGACTTTTGGTCTCAGTCTCGGTCATTTTTTAACCGTTACCGAAAAATAAAAATAAGATTTTTTTCACAAAAGTTCTGAGGTCGGACACGAAATATATTAACGTTTAGAAGTTATGCGGCTGGCATTGTGTTGATATTCTGGAACATATTATAGATATAACTCAAAATTGGTAACATGCAAGATTCAGATTCGGCAAGTTAGCTGTGAATTCGGATTCGGTTTAATAGTGGATTCGGTGCCACCAAGGTTACACGCTCTTTGGTTTAGCGCCGGTATGATCCAGGAGGCGGTACAAAATACGGCAAAATTTATACGCTAAGCGCCAGTCAACAACAGGCGTTGAGTAAACTGCAAGCAGGGTTCAAAGCGTGCAACACTAAATCTTTTCACAAAACCAAGCCTAACATTTATTGCCGCATAACTGGCATAATCGGTAAAATGCACCGTCATTTTATACACGTTCACAAACCCAAAGATTAGCCTCAGGTTCTGACAAAAAAAGACATCCGTTTCCGGTATTTTACGGCATTCGATGAATTTTGCGCAATAGCTATACACTTGCATGCTTTAAATTTAATAAGATAGTCATTTGATTGTCGGGCCTTGCATAGACTGAATACCGCATTCTTAGCATGGTAATTTACAATCGCGCTCACATCGTAAATCCATGTAAGTCAGTTTAACATCTATCGGAGCATTTAAGCGATTAATGGTTTTTCTGGACTGAAGGCAGCAAGACCTTATCAGTTTAAACTGAGTAGGCCATTAGTTGGTGCGGGTTTTGGATCATTGTATGAAGCTTTTCGATCGTTTAGCAGATTTAGGTTTAAGTGTGACTTTACGAGAACTCAACTCTGGATGGTCATCACCGTTATGCTCCAGATTGCCGCCGTGTTTTTCGGCTCGGATCAACCCATGCCGGCATCGTTGATCCGTACCCTGTTCCAAATCGCTGGCATCGAAAGAAACCCGGGTCCTATCTACTTCTGTCCCGCCTGTCAGAATAAGGTCACCTGGAGCCAAAAATCTGTCCAATGTTCGTCGTGTCAAGAATGGTGTCATTTTAACCGAAACGATCAATCCAAAAACTGTAGTGAACTGCCTTCATTGAACGTGTATAGTGAAGGCGAATACGTCTGCCCTGCATGCGTGCTCCTTCGTCAGCCACAGCCAAATGGACCCCTGCCACCGCGCGCTCCGCAACGTCCTCCGCATCAACAACAGCCGTCCAAAACCAATGCCCCGGCTACCTCGACCTCCGGCTCATGGCTGAAAATCTTGCAATTTAACTGTAACGGGCTTCAAAGCAAGATCGATGAAATCGTGGCCTACATGGAGGCGAACCAAGTTGTGGTCGCCACCCTGCAAGAAACAAAGTTGTCCGACAAATCGAAGCTGACGTGCCCAGCAAACTACTCGCTCCTTCGGAAAGATCACACCAGAGACGCTGGAGGAGGTCTAGCCTTCATTGTCCATGATTCGGTACCCCACACGCTGATCAACGTCAACGTCAACGATAACTTCACTGAAACAGATGGAATGTCGATACATACCGCCGCAAAGCAGTTGCGATACAGACTTCAGACCCGACTTCGACACTCTACTAAAGTTCAGTGATGCCGTTGGGATTGGTGACTTCAATGCCCATAACGATCTATGGTACTCCTCCCCTGCAGATACCAGAGGCAATCTACTATCTGACGCTATCGGCAACTCGAATTTCGGCGTAATGAATCTCAAGCAACCTACCAGGCTCCCAGTAAATGGCCGACCTACCTCACCGGACATATCGCTGGCATCGCATTCCCTGCTGCCCTACACCGAATGGTCCGTTGAGAAGAAGCTCAGCTCTGCTCACCTGCCTGTGATCATCTCCCTTGCTCAAGATTCTGGCTTCGTATGGTCAGAACGTAAAACCTACCTTAAACTCAACAAGGCCGATTTGGATGGTTTCTGTGCGGAAACAGAAGAGAAGTTCGGTGACCTGAGCCCCCGACTTCGCTGCTAAAAGCAGAAAAGAAATTCAGAAGAATTGTCAACAAGGCTTCGGGTCACCATATTCCTACGGGTAGAATACCTAAGATCAAGCCGAACTACCCACAAGAAGCAGCCGCTCTAACCAAAGAAAGGGACAGTCTCAGAGAACGGGAACCGAAATCTAAGCGAATCTTCGAGCTGAACCCCGAAATCCGAGGCATCGTTAAAAGTTACAGGCGTGAACACCTAAGCACATTTGACTGCCGCACATCAACCAACAAGTTGTGGAAAACGATTAAATCGCTGACAAGAGGAGCCGACTCCACCACCGGCAAGCAAGCAATCGTGTTCAATGGCAAAAGTGTAAATTGTTCCAAACAGATCGCAATGCTCTTCAACAAGCAGTTCACTCCACAAGTCTTCAAGGTCCTACCGTACCCTCATCAGAGAAGTGAAACGCATGCCGCTGGAAGATGCACCAACGTTCAACGCAGCCCAAACCGCAGCCGCAATTGGGTTGGCCAAAGCCTAAAAGCCATCGGTCCTGACGGGATATCTACAGTACATCTCAAGCATCTTGGCCCGCATGGCATCAACTACCTGACATGCATTTTCAACCTGTCGCTTCAAAGGTGTGCAATCCCACGCATATGAAAGATGTCCACAATTGTTCCGCTGCTCAAGCCTGGCAAGGACCCGTCATCAAAGTCATACCGGCCAGTGTCGTTATTATACCCGTCAATCAAAGTCCTGGAACAATTGCTCCTTCCATTGCTAGTTCAACATCTGCCATCAGATCCCAAACAGCACGGCTTCAAAAAGCTGCACTCAACTACATCTGCATTAATGTAACTCAACCACAGCATCAGCCATGGCTTCAATCAACGCGCTCCCCCAGATCGCACAGTGGTTCTTCAACTCGATCTATCCAAAGCCTTTGACATGGTGGACCATGAAACCCTCATAGGGGATCTCTGTGGCTCAACCATGCCCAGAGCCATCGTCCGTTGGTTCAGCAACTACCTACGTGGCCGTCAGTCTCGAGTCAATTTCCGCAACATGCTGTCAAAAGCTAACAACGTCCACACGGGGGTTCCACAAGGCGCCGTTACGTCACCGCAGCTATTCACGTTCTACCTCAACTCGATACCTCAACCGCCTCCGAATGTCAACATAGTCATGTACGCCGACGATATTTCAATTTACACGAATGGGAGTAACATCGATGAGTTGACGGACAGGTTGAATGACTATTCTCCTCTTCTTACCCGGTTTCTGGAAGACAGATACCTACCTGTATCAGCTGAAAAATCGACCGTCACGCATTTCACACCAAGCTCGAAGGAAGCACAAGGCCACCCGCAAGTAGTGCTAAACAACACTGTCGTTTCGCTGGAGAAGGCTCCCAAAATTCTCGGTGTCACCCATGATACCATGTATACGTTCACAGCACATTGTACAAAGCAAGCGACCAAAGTCAAACAGCGTACAAATGTCCTGAAGGCCCTTGCAGGGACTAACTGAGGTCAGTCAAAAGAAACGTTGATGCAGACGTACAAAGCAATCGGCAGAAGTGTCGTCAACTACGCCGCACCGGTCTGGTCACCGGTCATCAGCGATCGGAATTGGAAAACTCTGCAACTCGCCCAAAACCAAGCTCTGCGTGTAGCCACCGGCTGTCATCAAATAGCCAACGTCGATCACCTACACCAGGAAACTTTAATGCTGCCAGTCAAACCACATACGGAGATGCTCTCGAAACAGTATCTACTCAGCTGCCACCGCGAGTCTCATCCATGCCACCACCTGACTAAGTCGCGTCTACCACCTCGCAACATGAAGGGCACGTTCAGAAAATACGACAGAGCAATCTGACGAATACAAGATGGGGCAGATGTTTCTATGGACCCGCGAAACTACAAGAAGGGACTTGAAACGATTCACACCGACACCGTCAACCGCGTGCTGAGTAATTACACCGCCAATGCAGTTCTCGGCAGGCCTCCGCCAGACATCGACAAGTCGGAGAAAGAACTCAGCAGAGAAGCAAGATGCACAATGGCACAACTACGGTCGGGCCATAGCAAGATGCTGAACTCGTACACGTGCAAAATAGATTCGTCCGTCGAAAACAAGTGTCCGAGCTGCAAGACACGCCCCCGCGATGTGCAGCACGTGTTCAAGTGCCCTTCTAACCCTACAACTCTACAACCGATCGACTTATGGAAGCAACCGAAGAAAGTAGCCGAATTTCTCGGTCTGGAGCAAGACCACGCATAACATGATGATCCAACCCAGCTATCACAACAACACTGGCTTCTCCACAGCTTGAAAATTTCCGCCGGGGTGCGTTTCCTGGGGGGTTCCCCAGGAGTTTCCTGGGGGGCAGCTAATTTTGCTGGGGGGCAGTTTTCCTGGGGGCCCCAAGATGATCTGGGGGGTTCTGGGGGGCAGGGCAGGCTCAAAACTTGGCAAGCCGACTTTTTGGACCATTTTTTTATTCTAGATCGTGTTTCCAACTCAACTGAAGATTACTCATAGCTCAACATGACAAAAATTCCCCGCAAACGCTAATAATAATTTTAACTAATATTACTGACAACTTTACCAGAAGTTGTTGTTTTTTTTTTTTTTTTGCGCTTCGCTTTCAGGCGCGGGGGGGTTGACTGTTGCTGCAAGGTACTTTCGAATGCTGTATGCCCTGAAACGGTCTTTATATAATTGTATGAGTACTCAGCGTAATATAAAATCACATTTTGCCGAATGTCCGCCTCAAAAAAGTCCAGGTCTTTATGTTTTAACATTGAAAATTTTTGGCTTAGAAAAGTCCTGGGGGCCCCCAGCAAAAAAATTTGCTGGGGGGCATTTTGCTGGGGGCGGCTGAAAATTCGCCGGGGGCCTTTCCTGGGGCGGCAAAATTTTCGCCGGGGGAAAATGAAAATTTCGAAAAGTGCTGCCCCCCGCTGTGGAGAAGCCAGCTTAATATAAATAGAATTAGTGCGATCTATACTGCAAAAATTTTATTGCGAACGCTAGAAAACGTAAAACTGTGGTAAACATTTAATATTTTATCACCAGTCGTAGTGGGACTACATTTATTGAGCGAAGCTCGAACGCACGTAAGCAATTAAGCTAATATGCAAATTAGCTATTAGCTAACTATTCAATTATCGGTTTTGGATGTTTGTAAACTATTTATTCAAATTCCTCGCACCCAAAAACCCTTCAGCCACTCTATTAATTTTTGGAATAATTTAAAAAGTCCTAATTTTGTTTTGTCAAATAAGCTAATATGCAAATTAGTTATTAGGTAACTATTCAATTATCGGTTTTGGAGGTTTGTAAACAATTTATTCAGATTCTTCGCACCCAAAAACCTTCAGTAAACCCTAATAATTATTGAAATAATTTAAAAAGTCCTAGTTTTGTCTTGTCCATTAAGCTAATATGCAAATTAGCTATTAGCTAACTATTCAATTATCGGGTTTGGATGTTTGTAAACTATTTATTCAAATTCCTCGCACCAAAAAACCCTTTAGTGCTGAAATTATATTGCTTTTAACCTTAATAATTAGTGAAAGATTGTAAAAAGTCCTAATTTAGGCTTATAAACTATGCTAATATGCAAATTATCTATTAGCTAACAGCTCAATTATCGGTTTTGGAGGTTTGTAAACAGTCTACGCAGATTTATCGCACCCAAAAACCCTTTAATGCTAAAATTAGATTGCTTCTAACTGTAATAATTAGTGAAATATTGTGGAAAGTCCTAATTTAGGCTTAATTAATTATGCAAATTAGCCTGTAGCTAATAAACGGCTTAAAATTTTAAAACCCCAATGCGAAGTTAACACCCCAGGATAATTGGCTTTCAAACAAAAAAAGTTTATCAAAATCGGTTCATCCGTTCCTGAGATTCTTTTCGGACGGACAGACGGACGGACGGACATCCATCTTTCGACCCCCAAGTACAAAACATAAAACGCTTCGCGAAACTCCGAGCTTCGCTCAATAATCTTAGTACAGATTTTTAAGTTTTTGCTGTTTGGTTTAGACTCCGGCGGTGGTCTAGCCTACACGATTAAATTTACTCAGCGTACTGCAAACCATAGAAAACTACAGAATCACTAGCGAGCAACGACCTTAAGATATCGACGTAGGTTAAGACAGCAGTTTGTTCTTCATTGAAATACAAGAGAATGAGTCATGTTTTTCGTTTTGTATTCTTAATATTATTGAACCGCCAATAATGGAGACTAGAATTGACCTGGGGCCAGCATTTTTACCGGTGTCAATGCGCAAAGGACGTAGGCCGGTACCACCCGGGTTCATGTCAGAACACATAAAGATAAGAGTTGTGATAGACTTAATATGTATGTATGTTGGCTAATAGTGGAAAAACATTACATATATTGTAGCGACTGCAATTCTGGGCTAGTCAAGAGTGGACACTGACATGGAATGAAAAATCCAAGCTAACTATTATTCTCAAATCCATAAAAATACGAATTTTTACACGACTCAAATACAGTCACGGGTGCAACCGTGGTCGCGACCCAAACGCGGTTCAAATCGCGATCGCTCGCAACCGTAATTCACGTGGAAGCAAAAAACCGTGGTTAAAATCGCGGTTACAGACGCGGTTAAAATCGCGGTTACAGACGCGGCTAAAATCGCGGTTACAGACGCGGTTAAAATCGCGGCTACAGACATGGCTAAAGTTGCGGTTACAGACGCGGTTAAAACCGCGGTTACAGACGCGGTTATAGACGCTACTAAAATTGCGGTTACAGCCGACAGCCGCGGTTATAGACGCTACTAAAATTGCGGTTACAGCCGCGGTTTCGCTCGCTTACTACTCTGTGCAGATTTTAGAAGCAAATGACGTATTTCATTTATTCGCTGTTAATTACAGTGAGCATACGAAAAAGTTATGCGAACCGGAACCGAAACGTTTAGCTTAGCCACCGCTTTTTGCAACATTGTTCTGTAAAATAGCTACTGTTCCTGGTACTTATGTTATTACTGGAGGGTGTGGGACGTGATTATGTTTTTGTCAGTTGTTATTTAAGGCATTAAATTCTGGTTGAAGCCCGAAACCTGCGTCCAGAACTACAGCAGTTCACAATAAATATAGTTCAATTCGACAAAATCCGCTTTGGAACCAATACTAAAAAGAACATGGCAAGATTTTTATAAGCACATATCAACTTGTTAAAAAATTGGGTGCAATTAAGTTTTAAATAATAGTTGAGAATTAAACATTCTGAATGAGATTATTGCCGCCCGCAATCAAACACTGACTTGCCAATTTAGCAAGCCAGTAATTGTTAAACAAAAAAACCAGTTTTGGGACACCTTGTTGAAGTGCTGGAATGTTGATGCCTTGGTAGAGAACAACGCCGGAGGTACGGAATCTATACCCCCTTGGTATTTAATGAAAAGTGGATTATTTTAAAGATCACGACGCGCAGAGTTCAGCGGTGCTATTAGTGCTGCAGGGCCACTGCTTCATAATGGATAACTGCGGCATCTAAAAACAACACACTCTGTCAACGGCGCAGACAGGAGGGTTCAGAATCAAACGTTTTTGCGATATTTATCTAGGGTTTTTTACGTTTTCCAGTTGATAATGCAAAACATTCCTTAAAATTTTTTATAGGTCGTAATCCCTTGTCCAAAAACTAACTATGTCCATGCACACTTCATACTGTATGCTCAAAACTACTGTCTCTATATTATGTGGTTAGTTAAAATAACAGGTAAACGCGACCAGAATGGCGTTTGGGTGGGATCGTGGTTCAAACCGCCACTGCGACTCAAACCGCGTTTGAGCTGCGAGTACTCAAAAGCTCAGACTAGGCTACAAAACCGCAACCGCAGTGGACGCAATGGCGGTTTCTGCGCGCTTTATTCTGTCCGTCACTGTATTTCCAACAATGCTCCAGCAGAATAACATACTTAAAAGCATCAGTACGCGGCTTACATATGGTCAGCCCACCTCAAACACAACCATTGGTTAATGCTCAGGCTACTCAACACTCAGCCCTTTAGTACCCATGGTTGCAGAAAACTCAACAGACAAACAAGGAATCGAATCTCTGCTACGGACAGCAGTTCAGGTCTGCATTACTGGATACAGACCAAACATAGTCCTGGGGCAATTCGCCGCCAATCTCGCACGGAGAAGAAGCGCTGCCTAGCAAAAATAGAGCCATACTGTCACAGTTTCGGTCTGGATTTATTGCCTCATAACGACCAACTACATGTCGCGAATCAAATCTGAGAGGCAGCCCACACACCTAACGTTTTTACGCCAACTTATGAGGTTACACATTGTTAAAAGCAGCGTCTGAAATATAAATATCTTGGCTGCTGTATATAAGAATTTTGCAAAAAACTTAAATTTAAAACACTATTATGTGTTTTATTTGGAACATCATGGCAGGGCGGCACCGAATCAAATTTGGCGAATCCGAATCTTACATAATTTGTTTCAGAATATCAGCGCAATTCCAACCGCATAAGTTTTAAACGTTAATTTATTTCGTGCCGGACCTCATGTTTTGAGATTTCTGAACTGAATCAAAAATTTTTTTATTAAAATATAACAGGTTAATTAAAATTTTTGATGTTTAAAACTGAAAAACATTGACAAACATTGATGCATTCAGCTTTTTCACAACTGAATCCGAATCCGAACCTCTGTTGCCACCCTGCATCATGGGTATCCAGCAGGGTGTCACTGAATATCCGTTTCCGTTGTCGGTAAAAATCGGTAACAGTTTCCGTTTATTGTTCTTTTTTTACCTTCAAACCGATTTGTGAATCTTCGAACAACAACTACCATCTTTAGCGGGTAACAAACAAGCGATGTTATTATAAAAATCAAGTTTTGGATAATTTTATTCTGCAACTGTAGAAAGTAACATTAAAATATTTTGATATAATTCATTTTAGTCAATTAATATAATATTTCTCGCGCACAAAAACCCTTTAGTACTGAAATTAGTTTGCTTCTACACTAATATTTCGTAAAATACAGTAAAAAGTCCCAATTTAGGCTTAACCAATTACGTAAATTATTCTGTAGCTACCTAAAAACCGGCTTAATATATTAAAACCCCAATACAGGTTTACCACCCACGAATAATAAGCTTTCAAAGAAAAATAAATATCAAAATCGGTTGCGCGGTTCCTGAGATTCTTTTCGGATAGACAAAAGGACGGATATCCACCTTAAAACTGACACCTTTCTAAAACATCGGATTGGAATATGGAATCTGTTTAGTAGTTTTGTTAAAAAGTCTAACCTTCGAAGCTGATCTTCTAACCGAACACGTGTGGGACTCTGATAACGACAAAGACTAGTGTTATCGTCCTGTAGCTTTCGGACTTGGTTCTTCAATAATTTAATCTCAGCACCTAAAACAATACTATTACACATTACATTTTCCGCGGTGGCACCGTATCCACGATTTGATCGAATCAGAATCAACTGCTTATTTGCTGAATCCGAAACCGTTGCCAATTTGTGAATACACAAAATTGTTCCCAGGTTGAACGTGGGGGCAAGCCCCCCAAATGAAAAGAGAGAGGCCAGTATTTCATTCGTGCTGATGTAAAAACCAGCCAAATCTTCGGTTGACTACCAAACTCTGGCGACCAAAAAATGTTGAACAAATCGTCTCCCAAATACTCAAACATACCACCACTAATGCCATATTATATTTACAGGATACCGATAAATCAGTTCTGGTTCAACACTTCTGTATCTAGTTCTTAAACACGGAAATAAAAACTAACTTTGTTTCTCAACTGTGGTACGAAGACCAGCAGATGTCTTTTCTTCAGTGGCAACCTGTTGATTAGCCTCTTCTATTAATTTTTCATAACGCTTGTTCAATTCATCCAGTTTCTGATATTTATGCTGCAAGAATGTGACATTTAAGTAATACGTATCCAGGTTTCCCTTAATCAGATCCGGCTCTTCTTGGCTCCCTGGTGGCGGTGCGAGAAACAGTCCCCTTACTTTTGGTCTACCCAGGATTGATGTTCCCAGTTTTTAGAGAAATATCTTAACATCAGTCGACGCATTTTAATACATATCTAGGAACTTATACTTTGCAAAAAACGTACTCAGACCCAGTTTCAGGCTCGATAATAGATATTATGAATTTATTGCGTATACTAAATCCAAAAAGATATAACTCCATTGTTTAGTGCCTGCTGCTGTAAACGGGATTTTCTTGGAAAGTAGGCAGGGTTCCAATCGGAAGTACATTTTGTCAGGAGCGGAATTGGTATAACAATTTTTTGTCGTAA
This sequence comes from Enoplolaimus lenunculus, assembly GCA_030248215.1. Lineage (NCBI taxonomy): Eukaryota > Metazoa > Nematoda > Enoplea > Enoplida > Thoracostomopsidae > Enoplolaimus > Enoplolaimus lenunculus. Next base: position 39,412 of record JASANG010002572.1, on the reverse strand, counting down.
CCGAAATTTAAGTTTCAGTAATTCTAATTTAGAACCACAACCACAAATATCCGGTATCCGGTAGGTTTACACCTGATACTGGAACCGGATACGGATATCGAATTTTCCGGTCGACCCCTGGTTCCAGCATGCCTGTATGTATTGTTCACAGTTTCAGTACAAATTGCTTGAATAACTGACTGTATTAGCGATCAACTAACGTTAAAAAAACTTATTGAGCGAAGCGTTTCAGGTTTTGTACTGTGGGGTCGTAAGGTGGATGTGTGTCTGTCCGTCCGAAAAAAAATCTCAGGAACGGCTGAACCGATTTTGATAAACTTTCGCAATCTAATTTCAGTATTAAAGGGTTTTTGAGTGCGAGGAATCTGCATAGACTGTTTACAAACCTCCAAAAACCGATAATTGAGTAGTTCGCTATTAGAGAATTTGCATAGTAGCATAAATTATAAGCCTAAATTAGCACTTTTTACAATATTGAACTAATTATTAAGGTTAAAAGCAATATAATTTCAGCACTAAAGGGTTTCAGGTGCGAGGAATTTGACTAAATTGTTTACAAATCTCCAAAACCGATAATTGAATAGTTAGCTAATAGGTAATTTGCATATTAGCTTAATTCACAAGACAAAATTAGGACTTTTTAAATTATTTCAATAATTACAAGGGATTACTGAAGGTTTTTGGGTGCGAGGAATCTTTATTGTTTACAAAGTCTAAAATCGATAATTGAGTAGTTAGCTAATGGATAATTTGCATATAACCAAATTGATATGCCTATATTAGGTGTTTTTGCAATATTTCACTAATTCTATGTTAGGGTTACAAACAAGCAACCTAATTTCAGCAATAATGAGTTTTTGGGTGCGAGGAACCTGAATAAATTGTCTACAAACCTTCAAAACCGATTATCGAATATATAGTTAGATAATAGGTAATTTGCATATTTGCTTAATTGATAAGCCTAAATAATGGGTTACTTTAGGGTTTTTGAGTGCGAGGAATCCGAATAAATTGTTTACAAACCTCCAAAACTGCCTTAAGATACCAAAAATACTTACCTTCCACGTTGCAGTTGCAGAGTCACCACACGCTGACGACTGATCATATTTGGCAATTGGACTGTTAAATAAATTCGGTGCAGACGCCATTCGGCTCAATGGACTTGGGCTTGGCGTCACTAATGACATCAGTACTGAGGTACGGTGCACACAGTTTTGTTGTGTTGAAAGCAAAACCAGTGATTTACGATTGTCAAATTTTTCCCATTCTTTGGTCGCAACGCAGCCAGAAATTACCTTATATTGCATATCAACACTTTCATTTACATCAGAAGTTTCATACACTGAATCAGTGGTATTGAAGTCAGGTGGACTGAAATGAGATTGATGCATCATGCTGCCGTTGAGGCTTGGTACGCTTTTGCTACGACGATAATTGAACACAGGAGACATTTGGTTCTGAATTGAAGTGAAAATAAGAAAATAGACAACCGTCCGAATATAGATTATTTGAATATAGGTACGATTTTCAAAAATCGAACAAGGGTTTTGTAGGTTCTCGAATAAGATGGTCCTCACGTTGATTCACAATCAATAGGACCTGTATCCCTATAGAGTATATATTATGGGATAGAGTTCTGGCCTATACTGCTCAACAGGGTGGCACGGAATTCTACGATTTGACCGAATCCGAATCCACTGTACACTTGCCGAATCCGAAACTTGCATGTTGCAAATTGAAGTTATTTCTCTAATTTGTTTCAGAATATCAACGCAATGTTAACCACATAACTCTTAAACGTTACATAATATATTTCGTGCCGACCTCAGTTTTGAGATTTGTCACCTGAAACCAAATTTTTCGATTGATTTAACAAGAAATTTATAATTTTTATTGTTTAAAACAGAAAAAACATATTGCTGAACTGTTCGATTCGGCTTTTTCACAACCGAATCCGAATCCTAACCACAAGTTTTGCCGAATCCGAACCTTTGTTGCCACCCTGAACTAGTTTTAAATTGTTTTTAGAAAGACTAATTTTACTAAAATCAATATGGAAATATATAATAGGATATATTATATTTGCATGTCTTCATTGTCTCAAACCCACTTTAAACTTTGAAAAAAAGCATAATTCAAAGAACACAAACGCCACTGGTGCAGATATTGCGGTAACAAGCGGTGTTCCTTTCTCCCCTCAAACTTTTCACAAAAGCAAAAATACAAATACGTATCCACAAAAATTTACAAGCACGATATACTCGCGAACATGGTGGTTTCTCAAAAAAAATTATAGCAAGAAAAAAGTTCATTTCCATTTTTCCGGAAAAAAATGGAAAACAATCAGGATGTTTGCTAAGAAGTTTACTGAGCGAAGCAAAAATCACTGCGAAGCTCGGATTATTGCGAAGCATTATATCTATCCGTCCGTCCGACGAGAATTCCAGGAACCGCTCAACCGATTTTGATGAATATATCCTGAAGTGTTAATCTCGTATAGAGTTTCTAATTTGCATAATTTATTGTTTACGCCCAATTTGCATATTAGCTTAACTTAACTGGTTACGCCTCCCTACGGTTCACAACACTCGATAACATAGTAAACCTTAAGTATAAGTAATAGCTTTACTGTCACACCTCACATACCTAACAGGCTAATTATTGAATAGCTAAATAATTTGAAAATATTTTAATATTTAAATGCCATATTTTAATTTCTCATGACAAAATCCATAAAACGAAACACACACACGCCAGGGTGCAACCGGAATTCCGGTTCCGGTTCCGGCATTTTTTCACCTTCCGGTTCCGGTTCCGATAAATTTTTACCGGATTTAAAAATTCCGGTGTTATAATTTGGCCGTTTTGTTAACTTTGCTAATTTTTAAGAATCTCTTTTGAAAGCCACTTGTACTAAAATAAATATCTATGTTCGACTAAGGTTATTTCACAAATAATAGAGCAAAAAATAAGATTAAAATGAAATTTTTGGTGAAATGCATTTTTCACTTTCCGGTTCCGGTTCCGGTATAATTTTCAAATTCCGGTTCCGGTTCCGGTAAATAGTAATTCCGGTTGCACCCTGGCACACGCTAATACAAATGATATATTTTCCACCGTAACACATAACTGAGGTCAGGCACGAAATAATTGTGTTCCGATGTAGAGTTTTTGAACCCCAATGGGAGATTAACACACCAGGATAAACTTTCATATTATGTTATCGTCGCGAGTATTACCCAAAATGAAAGAAATAAAAATATTCCGTTTGACTCAGATTCGTCTTGAAATTATTTGTATATAATACAATAATTGTTGTGTGCGACATATATCAATTGTTTTCTTCAGATTTTTTATACTGGCGTTCGACAACAACGCCGTACAATGCCGCGTGACATTAACCTAGTCGTCAAAAGCATAGCACAGCTCTTACCGATAAGCGAACACTTTTTGCAACTCCACTGCCGCTGCAGTAATCCGCTGGTGAGCTTGTCATTGCCACACAGTCCTTGCCAAAGACAGTTTCTCGCGCAACTATAATTAACACCAGCCAAATGCATTCGTTTGACATACCAGCTACAAAGTGCCATTCTGGAACTTCCATAGGCAGCTGTCGTGTGAATACGGGCACGGTTTTTACTGTATATATACCTGGCAGGAAAAGCGGAAGGGAGGCGGATCATGGGGTGAAGCAAATTTTCCGTACATTAAAGCAGGGATCGATCAAATAGTCCGTTTCGGTTTAATGTTCGGCAAAACCGACCTCCGCATCCGGTTAACAGGAAAAAGAATGCTACCCAAAAAGTGACAAAATTGAATTTTCAGATACGTATTCTATCAGCAAGTTTTGCAAAAACACTCGATTAGATAATAATTTTATATAGAAATTCTGTCAATTATTGTCACTTTGTCCAAGCCCCAAATAGAGATTTCGTCCCCGGTTGAACATTTTTAAACCGCAAAAATAAAACTTTCGCTGGGCGTCAAAGACACAAGTAGCATAAAAATGGGGGTTCTGGCCCAAAATGCAACACTTGGAACTGTAGCCAACAGTTCGAACTGTTACCAACAGTGTGCACAAAATGTAATTGTTACCAACAGTTCGAACAATTACCAACAGTTTGCACGAAATGCAGCTGTTACCAACTGTTCGAACTGCTATCAATTTTTTGCACAAAATGCAACTGTTGCCAACCCTTCGAACTGTTACCAACAGTTTACACAAAATGCAACGGTACCAACTGTTGGTAATTGTTTGTGTTCTGGTCCAAGATTAATACTTGCAGCTCTACCAACTGTTGCCAGCAGTTGTGCTCTGGGTTAAACTGTAACAGTTGGAACTGTATCAAAGCTCTGATACGAAAACTTTGCAACATGTCAACTTTAAAAGTGTCTTAAACTTGCAGCTGTTAATTTTTCACTGACAGCTTCCTTCGCACAACTTCTATTTTCTATACGCGTTTTCCAGACATCTGTCTGCAATTTTAAATAAAAACGATGTTAAATTCGTTGTTCTGGTATGAAAATAATAAACACGTGCCATCAGGCACAATTCTTTGGCAGCGAAAAGCTTACAGTTTTTCAAATTTACAAACACTAGCCTTTCTTTTGTTTAGGTCTGAACAATAATGTGCACACATTTCTACGTGCATTTCTTCTTGAACACTGTTAATATTGGTTATGACACGTTCGTAACAACTCAAATGACTGTGCGAATTATCGGAACAACAATTAAGCACCACTTTACGTTTTCTCATGGAGTTAATGTCAATGAGTTAACACGACAGAAAAAAGTTTCAAGTTAGTGTGTCGCTATAAAAACTAAATTTATGCAGTTTTTCCTTAAAATGAAAAGTATATAGCACTGTGCAGCGGTGGGTCATGTCAAAATTATTTTAGCTTAAAATCTTGTCTTCACTTAGCCGTAATATAGAAATTTTGAAGGACTGCCTTCAGCGGTAGTGTATAATTAAATTCTTAAAAAAACATTAATTTTCCATTATAGTTCATCAATGCAAATAAACGGTACTGAAAACTTTGAGAGCAACGGGTTTTAAAATGTTGATGAGGCGTTGCTGTGGACTTTCAATCATATTTCTAATGGTAATACAATTTACACAAAGGGGTAGATTCAAGTACAGTACATCAAACATGCAGTAGTACGGGCCAAGAAAAGCTATAATGTCGAAGAAATTGGCAAAACAGGGTTTCCGTCGTTCAAATTTATGGAACAACTTATTCACGCTGAACCATGTCAATATCATGCATATATGAATCAAAAACAAAAGGAATTCTGCACAAAATACCGATGTGAATTGGTAGAAAGCTACACTAAGGTTCACAATTGGATTTTTGAACATGGAATGTGATTAGACGTGAAGGAATCATCATGACATTAACTTAAAACTACCTCGTTAAATATTTCATTAAATAACTACCTAAAACACTGCAATCGTATATTTCATACGATAAAACAAATTTGAAGCCTATATTTTCAACTGCTTGTAGTGTTTTTGAATAGTTACAAAATTCCATTGGAATTTGATAAATTTCAATGCCTGTTGCTGTTACTGCATGCTGTGAAAAGTAGCTCCTATTGGAGCTTAACACAGAAGTAGGAAAATTTAGCTGTATTTCGAGACTCATCATTTTACTGCTAAACATTCTAGAATACAGGTATATTTCAGATAAATATGTATTTGCTGTGTTTTTATTTTTGTGGATATTAATATATAAATTCAGTGTAGACAATAAAAGCATCATTGAATGCTAAAAATGACTACCTACGTATTTCTCGAATCGGAAATTCAGAGTCATGTAATTGAATGTTATCTATCGACCTTTTTGGACTTTGGATTGAAACCTTATAAAGTTGGTCTAAGTAAAATTATTATCCTCCGTCCTATTTATAATATAACAAAATCTAATTTTTCTTTTACTTATTATTCTCCAGAAAACAAAATATCCCATACAGTGACTCTTGATCCACTGGTTTGTTATGATAACCAGTGCTTCATTAGTCATATTCAATCCAAAATTCCATCAGTTGATGCAAAAAATATAAATTTCAGTAATAATAATTTGACTAAAAAATTACCGTAAACTGTACAGGTGAAAGGAAAATTGAATATATGTCATTCAAATTGCAGAGAGTACTTGGTTTGACATAATATATTATTGATGGACTAATTGAAGATGAAGAAACTGTTGATTTATGGTAGTACGTATAACAAATTTTTCTTTTTGCTAGCTGACTTCATTGCAGATCAAATTATAGATGACAACTCTAAAAAATTACTAATATTAGTTCCTAATTTATTACTTTCTGAACCTATCCTTATTTATGATCCTAGAATTATCAAATTTTTAGACTGCAAACTGCTTTACTCGAACAAACTGCGTCTTGAATGCACATGTTTTTTTACGAAGGATCGAATATAAAAAGTTCTCAAAGTGAAAGAACTATAAAAACATTAAAGGGAGTCATTTATAAGTACTGCATGGCTAGAAAATCTCGGAGGTATATTGATGCCCTTGACCAAATTGTATCAGGTCTCAATAATCGAAAAATGAAGATCCTAAAGGGATATTCACCAGTTGAAATTACACCGGAAAACCACGCAAAAATTTATAACGCAATGTATTCAGGAAGGAATAAAAGCACAGGTCCCCCAAAGTTTAAAGTTGGAGACATCGTAAGATATCACCTTAAGAAAACTCCTTTTACTCGAGGGCATGATTTAACGTATTCTTCTGAAGTTTACACCATAAGACAAGTATTAAAAACCAATCCTTTAACTTACCGTTTGGCAGATACAAATGGGTATGTTTTAGACAGCAGCTTTTATTAGCCAGAATTGGAAAAAGTAATCCAGGCTCACGATCAAGTTCCAGTTCCATACCCTCCAAAGCGTGTTCGTTTAATTTAATTACTGTTACTAATCAATTAATATAAGAAGCAGTAATCGCTGTAAAACAGTCACAATGTTTTCTGCACCCAGCATTTATAATATGGCTAAGCACCGTCAATCTTGTATACCAATTCGCTTTGGGAGTACAGGTGCTAGCGCGTCACGTATTCGAAAACTACGTAAACGTACGGGACGACGTGCTAGCGCTAGAGTTACATCACGTACGGCTTTGCGAAAAGTTCGCAAAGTTCGTCGTTCTAATATTAAAAGGAAACGATGTCAATCAAGACGTTCTAAAAAATAATTAATTATAACAAGATTTTTAATGTAAATACCTGTGTTATTGTTCATTTAATTATACTGTAATGTAAAAATGACAACATAACGCCACTCAACTTGTTCCTCAAAGCTGTAATGTAGATACACTGGCTTGGGGAGCCGCCCCTCTTGTCCAAGATGTAATAGAAGAAAGTATGCTTAAAGAATTCACCATTATGTCAGGTCTCCCAAATTCAAACACGTCCACACTAACTTTTGGACTAGAAAAAGACTCATTCTGGTGCATTGAATTAAATTCAATGTTCTTACTTATTTAAGCAAAAGTCTTGGATGATAAATTAAACCCAATTGCTAACGATGAAAAGGTTGCTCCTTGTAATTTATTTCGAAACTCAATCTTTTCTGACTTTGAAGTTTCAACTAACAATATTAAGGTCACACCTGATGCATCAAATTTTGCTTATTGTTCTTGCATTAACTAACCTTGAAAAAGGAATGAAGGATTCAGTTTTGCAGACGTCGCTTTCTTTAAGGACACTCCCTACAGTTTTAATGATTTCGATAGCAATATAGGAATGAGCCAACGAATGGCTTATATCGAAGGCTCTCAAACAGTAAATTTATATGTAAAACCTTTGAATTCTATATTCAATTCAACCAGAGCCATACCTTCAGATTCCGAAATTCAAGTTAAACTATCCAGACAATCCCACAGTTTCTGTTTGATTGCGCAAGCTGGTAAATCTTATATAATTCAAATCGATAAAATACGTCTATTTGCAAACTTTATAAAACCTACCCCTGGAACACTTTCTGAACAAAACCGACTAATTTCAGACGGAAGATTTATTGTCCCTACCTTGAGACATACACTTTACGAGATGTTATCCGAAAAAAGGACACTAGCCACCAATGGCAGGGTGCAACAGGAAATACAATTTACCGGAACCGGAATTTGAAAATTTTATTTTGATAAACTTTTTTTGTTTGAAAGCCAATTATCCTGGGGTGTTAACCTCGCATTGGGGTTTTAAAGTTTTACGCCGTTTATTAGCTAGTGGCTAATTTGCATAATTAATTAAGCCTAAATTAGGACTTTCCACAATATTTCACTCATTATTACAGGTATAAGCAATCTAATTTTAGCATTAAAGGGTTTTTGGGTGCGAGGAATCTGTGTAGACTGTTTACAAACCTCCAAAACCGATAATTGAGCAGTTAGCTAATAGATAATTTGCATATTAGCATAGTTTATAAGCCTAAATTAGGACTTTTTACAATATTTCACTAATTATTAAGGATAAAAGCAATATAATTTCAGCACTAAAGGGTTTTTGGTGCGAGGAATTTGAATAAATAGTTTACAAATAGCCAAAACCGATAATTGAATAGTTAGCTAATAGCTAATTTGCATATTAGCTTAATTGACAAGACAAAACTAGGACTTTTTAAATTATTTCAATAATTATTAGGGTTTACTGAAGGTTTTTGGGTGCGAAGAATCTGAATAAATTGTTTACAAACCTCCAAAACCGATAATTGAATAGTTAGCTAATAGTTAATTTGCATATTAGCTTAATTGACAAGACAAAATTAGGACTTTTTAAATTATTCCAAAAATTATTAGAGTGGCTGAAGGGTTTTTGGGTACGAGGAATCTGAGGAAATTGCTTACAAACATCTAAAACCGATAAATGAATAGCAGAGTGCAACCGGAATTACAATTTACCGGAACCGGAATTTGAAAATTTTACCGGAACCGGAACCGGAAACGGAACCGGAAAGTGAAAAATGCATTTCACCAAAAATTTCATTTTAATCTTATTTTTTGCTCTATTATTTGTGAAATAACCTTAGTCGAACATAGGTATTTACTTTATTTGTTGTATTTTAGATTTTCATCATCGACTGAAGTGAAATCCACCATCAATGGCTTATATTCGGAGTACAAGTGGCTTTCAAAAGAGATTCTTAAAAATTAGCAAAGTAAGAAACGGCCAAACTATAATACCGGAATTTTTAAATCCGGTAAAAATTTACCGGAACCGGAACCGGAAGGTGAAAAAATGCCGGAACCGGAATTCCGGTTGCACCCTGATGAATAGTTAGCTAACAACTAATTTGCATATTACCTTAATTGCTTACGTGCGTCGAGCTTCGCTCAATAAATGTAGTCCCACTACGACTGGTTTTATTTGTTGTATTTTAGATTTTCATCATCGACTGAAGTGAAATCCACCATCAATGGCTTATATTCGGAGTACAAATGGCTTTCAAAAGAGATTCTTAAAAATTAGCAAAGTTAATAAGACGGCCAAATTATAACACCGGAATATTTAAATCCGGTAAAAATTTACTGGAACCGGAAGGTGAAAATATGCCGGAACCGGAATTCCGGTTGCACCCTGACCAAAGGACTTCAATTCCCGCAGCCCGCATGCCTAAATGCATTTAACAATGTATCAAACTTTTCTTTGTACAAAAACGAACAACCAATTTTTACTTCTGAGGGGTTAAGTTCTAAATTCGATCAAGATGACTTTGCTTTTGCGTACTTTCTAATGTTTAGTGGATTGGGTTATGTAAATCACAATATAGATATTAGCTACTCAGACTTTCCTGGTGGGTACACAATTTGTATTGCAGATCTTACAGTTCAAATTCAAGCGGTTGCACCTCTTTTGTTGAAAAACCCACTACTGGATACCCGAAGATAAAACTGACATTTGAAACTCCTGTTGCCCAAGACACAGCATTGTTTGCACTGTGTGAAGAATCAACTAATCTTATGTTCAAATCCAACAGAACACCCGAATATACAAATTAAGTGATTGAATAAGTTTCATACTTAATTGTCAGTATGAGAAGTGTTTATGTGTGAATGTGTGAGTAGTCATGTTTGTATCGATTAAGGTTGAAGAAGCTATGTACAGACCTTATGATATTAGTACATTCTTGGCTGTGGCACGCTGCAGGTCTCGGCGAAAGCCTTATGACCTAGGCATCAGTTCTCGGTGTGCTTGTGCTATATCATGCTAAATGTTTGTTTCAACAGCTTTTTGATTCTTCGTAAGTTTTTAGTGAGATAATAGTTTTGATGAGCTACGTACAAGTCTGACAGTGTTGGTGCATTCTTGGCTGTGGCACACTGCGGGTCTCGGCGAAAGCCTTATGACCTAGGCATCAGTTCTCGGTGCACCATACTCGTCATTGAGGCTTGGTACAACAGCTTTCGTTTTACATGTAGGCTGATTGAAATTTATTTGATGACAGGGGGGAGAGGGGGTCCACACTTGCGCCGAAGCAGCGCAACGCGCTGCTTCATTGTAAATTCTGTTTATTGTAAAACATATAAATCAAATGTATACTCTATAACTTATAAATAACAAAATGTCAATCTTTGAAAAAGAAATTGTAACTGATTTGAGAATACGCCCAAACAGCCGAATACTGTTAGTAGGTGAATCCATGTCAGGGAAAACTGAACTTTGGTACCGACTTTTAACTGAAAATTGTTTTACATCAAATTTTTCAAAGATTTTATTTAGCTATGACGTCTATCAACCTACGTACGATAAATTAAAACTAGCTCTTTCTAATATTGTTTTTCACAGAGGCTTACCGACGGAAGTAATCGGGGACAGCGAGTATTGGGACACTGACCACACTTCAAATTTTGGACGACCTTCAACGTGAGTTGTGAACTCTTTAGAATGTATGAGACTTTACAATCTGCAGTCACCACAGAAACATTTCGGTAATCTGCTTGTTTCAAGGACTGTTTCTACTGTTGGTAATAGTTCGAACTTTTGGTAGAACCCCCTTTTTTATACTACTACACTCTTTTATATAACCTTTCAGTTGCGTGTAACTTGTGTTTACCTGCTAAATAGGTGCGATAAGGCATGGTTAAACGAGGTTTCTTTTAAAACGGCAATTGTCGGTCAGAACTCTTGCTAAGCTCTAACAACAATCGCGATATATACGGGTGTAACCGGAATTACAATTTACCGGAACCGGAATTTGAAAAATACCGGAAACGGAACCGAAAAATGAAAAAAACGTAACTGAAAAATTCATTTTAGTTTTCTTTTTTTGCAATATTATTGATAACATAACCCTAGTTGGATATAGGTATCCCAGGTTGGCACCGAATCCACGATTTGACCGATTCCGAATCCAGTGCAAATTTGCCGAATCCGAAACCGAATCCCGCATGTTGCAAATTTCAGATATATCTATAATTTGTTTCAGAATATCAACGCAATGCCAGCCGTATAACTTTTAATACGTTAATATATTTCGTCCCGACGTCAGTTCTGAGATTTCTCACCTGAAATAAAAATAGATTTTTATAGCAAGGTATTTAAAAATTGTATTGCTTAAAAATGAAAAAACATATTGGCGAACTTTGTGGGATTCGGCTTTTGGATTTGGCATTTCCACAACCGAATCCGAATCTGAAACTCAAATTTTTGCCGAATCCGAACCTTTGCTGCCACCCTGAGGTATTAACTTTATCTGTTGTATTTTAGATTTTTATAATCCACTGTAGTAGTGAAAGCCACCTTCGATGGTTTATCTTCGGCGATTGTCAAAGTTTGCATACTATACTGTTGAAATCTGCTTAATTTTTATCGCCATTTTATAGCAAAATATCTTAATTTCCACTCACCAAATTTTAATACCGGAATATTTAATTCCGGTAAAAATTTACAGGAACCGGAAGGTGAAAAAATGCCGGAACCAGAATTCCGGTTACACCCTGATATATGCATATTATGTATTGTTTGGACATCAGGGTTCCTTCGGAATTCCTAATTCTTTCGAAATAAGTGTTTCTGCATTTCGTTCGCTTTTGTTAAACTGATGTCCCGCTTACGACGTTGCCACCTTCACTGAAATGCCGCCCTAATTCACCGGTGCTGGCTTGAATAACATGCGCACGCCTTGCGAACTTGGAAACAATAGAAATTGCACGGGGTTTACACACCAGTAATTAACGGATTTCTTGAAGTAGCAGCAGAAACATCTACAGCTCAAGGGACTAAAAAGTTCCAGGGGGTTTCTTGATGATGAAGTACGTATAACAGAAAATTCGCGTAAGCCATTTTTTGATTAGTTCTCTATAAAGTCCAGCAGTAATTCGGTGAGAAAAATTATGCCAAATTCCTGTTCCTGTGTTACTGCAAAATCACGATTTTATCTCTTATTGGAACCTTGGTGGATACCAGGGTTCCAACAGGAGCTAAGCTGTGCCGGAACAGGAATTAAATTGTTCTGCAGGAACCGGAACAGGAATTCGCAATAATTTTCGTCACCGAATTAACTTTGGTGAACTAATCGCAAAAACACTGATTTCGAAATGACGTTTTTTCAATGACAAACTTTCCAATAATCAACTGATTGGAAATAATTTGTCACAAAACCCTACAAATTCCGGTTCCTGCATGTTTGAATGCAGGAACAGGAATAAAAACAGGAATTAAATTTTTGCAGGAATTCCGGAGGAACCCTGTTGGATACATACAGGTGTGGTTAAATTTCCTGGCATCGACTCAATATCGGGCCTGAATCCGGCTCCTGGAAACATCCTGGATCCTAGACTTCTCTACTAAAAATAATATACCGTCGGAACTTGTTGTTATTGCATGATGCCAATCTGCGTCAAACTTTTCATTGTATACATCCAGTTTCCTTATGATGTCGTAAATTTCAACTTGCATGTCTTTTGACAGTTTCATCACTTTTTCCGCGTAGCTGCCACGCGACATTGTTGAATATAACACAAGTGTTGTGATCTAAAACACCAACCAACGTTAGGAATATAACGTCAGATAATATATGTATCTGAGCTAAGACCTCGATACAAAATATTATGTATCTGAGCTAAGGCCTCGATACAAAACATTATGTATATACCAGGGTGCAACCGGAATTCCGGTTCCGGTTCCGGCATTTTTTTCACCTTCCGGTTCCGGTTCCGGTAAATTTTTACCGGATTTAAAAATTCCGGTATTATAATTTGGCCGTTTTCTTAACTTTGCTAATTTTTAAGAATGTCTTTTGAATGCCACTTGTACTCCGAATATAAGCCATTGATGGTGGATTTCACTTCAGTCGATGATGAAAATCTAAAATACAACAAATAAAATAAATACCTATGTTCGACTAAGGTTATTTCACAAATAATAGAGCAAAAAATAAGATTAAAATGAAATTTTTGGTGAAATGCATTTTTCATTTTCCGGTTCCGGTTCCGGTAAAATTTTCAAATTCCGGTTCCGGTTCCGGTAAATTGTAATTCCGGTTGCACCCTGGCATATACATTCTTAAAAGCATCCATTCTAAGTTTCATTTCTATCAGAATAAAAATGCGCAACCAATTTCACGCTATGTTGTTATGTTTAGAGTTTTTTAAAGTCTTCGCGCATTATAATCATGTGAACAATGTTATGGTTCTTTAACCGTCATGCAAAAAATGAAAAATTGGCAGTTGCAATCAGCGAATTTTCCAAATAAAAATCGACACAGCAAATAATTTTAATGTATTGACACGTACCAAATGCAAGGTTCATAATAACACAATTCCTTAAGACAAGGATGATTAATTGATGTATATTGTCACAGTCAGGGTGCAACCGGAATTCGAAAAAAATGCCGGAAACAGAAAATGAAAAATACATAGCACCGGAAAATTCATTTTCGTTTTCTTTTTTCCAATATTATTCGTGAAATAACCCTAGCTGGAGATATGCATTCACTTTGTCTACTGCATTTTAGATTTTCAGAATCCACAGAAAATTCGGCATTTACCCAAAACCCCTTCTATTGCAAAAAGTCCTAATTTAGGCTTATCAATTACGTATGCTAATATGCAAATTAGCTACTAGCTAAATATTAAATATCGGTTTTGAAGGTTTGTAGACGATTTATTCAGATTACTCGCACCAAAAACCGTGTATTGCTGAATTTAGATTGCTTGTAACCCTAATAATTAGCGAAATATCTTAAAGAAGCCCCAATTTAGGTTTATCCAATTATACAAATTAACCTGTAGCTCGTAGTTCGTAGCTCATAAACGGCTCAACGTTTTAAAACAAAAAAGCGAAGTTAACACTCCAGGATAACAGGCTTTCACACAAAAAAGTTTATCAAAATCGGTCCAGCGGTTCCGGAGATTAGGGTGTAACCCGGGTGCAACCGGAATTCTGGTTCGGGCATTTTTTCACCTCCCGGTTCCGGTAAATTTTTACCGGATTTAAAAATTTCGGTGTTATAATTTGGCCGTTTTTTAACTTTGCTAATTTTTAAGAATCTCTTTTGAAAGCCACTTGTACTCCGAATATATATAAGCCATTGATGGTGGATTTCACTTCAGTCGACGACGAAAATCTAAAATACAACAAATAAAATAAATACCTATGTTCGACTAACGTTATTTTACAAATAATAGAGCAAAAAATAAGATTAAAATGAAAATTTTGGTGAAATGCATTTTTCACTTTCCGGTTCCGGTTCCGGTAAAATTTTCAAATTCCTGTTCCGGTAAATTGTAATTCCGGTTGCACCCTGGGTGTAACCTATGTAAACGTGCTCCCATAACAAAACTGAACTAATTGCAAAAACACTCACTTCGAAATGACAAATAGGTATATAAAGACAAAGTTCCCAGTATTTAAATGAGTATGAATAATTTGCCACAAAATCGTAAAAATTCTGGTTTTTTGCAGAAATTCCGGTTGAACCCTGGCAGTTACATAAAGCAGCTACTCAGACATGCCATTAACCATGCTAATGGTCTCCCTGTGAGTAGGGAGCAACCGGAATCACAATTTACCGGAACCGGAATTTGAAAAAACAGTCCACGGAAGCGAAATCTACCTTCAATATTTTATTCTCGGCGATTGGCAAGGTTTGCATACTATACGTATAAAATCACCTTAATTTGTATCGTCATTTTTTAGTAAATTATATATCTTAATTACCACCAACCAAATTTTATTACCGGAATTTTTAATTCCGGTAAAAACTCGCCAGCACCGGAAGATGAAAAAATGGCGGAACCGAAATTCCAGTTGCACCCTGCCTGTGAGTTATTTAAATAGAGAGCGTTTTCAATTCTTTTGATGTTTTGCAGTTGGTCATTCAGAAATAACCAAAATCCGGCTTGGGTTTTTTTGTATATACGTACCTAGCGCTGCTACACACTGATTTATATGTAAATAAAGAAGATTAAAATGTGATGCGGAATCTGATTTTTAGGCGTAGCTTTACAAGCTGAAATTATTCTTTTAAAATAGTAACAATTACGAAAACAGGAACCTTTGCTAGCTCAAAAGTATCCGCCCTGCTGCCTGCTGCGCGTTCCCAATCAATAAACAAACGATCTGTTGAATACAGGGCTTCAAAATGGCTTCTAATACTTTGAATTGCACGTTTATTGTCATCGAAGAGCGGTTTGCTTTCAGGATTAGCAGCAATGCTAAAACATTTAGCTCAGCACACAACAGTATGTAATACGTAGTATTTAATATGCTTGCTCTCAATACCAACGTCTGTTGAAGTTCTACGATAATTTTTCTTGTGCCACTATTCGTAAGTGGTGAATTAAATAAAGTAGTTCGGCGGTGTTTTGTTCAATTATTACGTAACAGGGTTGTTTATTTTTCAGGAAAAAAATTATGACCGGAAAAAATGAATTTTTTCCATTTTTTCCGGAAAAAATGAAACAAAATGAAAAAAATTCATTCTGTCTGTTTGATCGGTTAGCCCACCCTTAGCAGTCGTTTGCCCAAAAATGCTTGCATTTTGAATGTTTTTGCATATTTGAGCTTCTGATGACATACACTGATCATTCCATGCCGAAACCTGAATTTTTGAGAAATTCAATTTTTACGGCCGCACGTCTTAGCTCTGCAACCTATGTCAAATGGTATATAAATTGTATAATTTTTCGGCAAACATTTTGTGTCTGTGGAGGAATTTGGGACCTTAAAATTCGAATTTTTTAAAAATTTTTGTTTTGGCATGGAGTCATCGGAATATCAGAAACTCGTGAGCGGAGCGAGTTTAACAAGTCACGCTTGTTTTTTGTAAGTACCTATATATTAAATCCCAAGATACTTTTGGGTTGTTTCTGACATCGAAGCCTGTCAAATGCTGCAACCTCGCGAGCAAAGCGAGGTTGAAGCTAGACGTATTCTTGTGTTAAATCGTACGGTAAAAACAAGCTTTCGATTTTGAGCACCCTAACTTTGGCTCCACTGTCGGCGAAACCTGGTGTGTGAACTACACTAAAACTAGGATGTGCCGATTAATCGGCATTGGTAACAATCGACAATTTTTATGAGTATCGGCAGCGGCACCGCAAAAATTGCCGATTCTTTGCCGATACTTTTTGCAAATAACAACTATATATCAGTTGGAATGCTAACAATTTATGTTGTTGGCGCATATCATTTCGTTTCAAAGGGGAACTGCTGACTTTCTTGGTTTTGTTTGAAAAAATTACTTTAAATCAACCATTCTCATTAATTATAATCGTTTATGGTGGTTAGGGTTTAAGTCTTCGCATAATGATGCAATGTAGCATGTATCCAACCAGTTCTTCAAGCATGGTGTGTTAAAGTTGGAACCGGCATCGACATAATTTTCAAAATAAAAATAGGCATGGGCATATTTTCAAAACAAAATTAATTGGGACCGGTATCGGCAAAAATTATGATATTGGCACACAATTGGGTTTCGGTTTTTGACCGATACAGCGCATGCCTGATTCCCGGTCCCAAATATTATGCAACTCTAGTATAATAATTGCCGGAGGTTCCGGCAATTTCGGTAGTGAAATTATGCATATAAAATTACGCACTATTTATTTGTTTTCTGAGGTTAAATTAGCGAGATTATAAATAAGCAAGCGTGAAACCAATAGATTTAACAAAACCTTACAGATATATATTTGCTAAAATTAGCGAACTAAACATCATTTGAAGTACTTAATTTCACCTCTCCTCCAGCTAAGACCTCCGGCTCCGGCTTTGCTACTTTTCACCTCCGGCTGCACAGTGGTATCGTCATAATATGGAAGTAGTCTATATAACAACTACCTCACAGAGCGCCTCGCATTTACGCAAATCTACCCCACAGGTTGTTACATGGTGGCAGCGTAGCCATACGGTTTCATGGGTCAATCCCTTTTCCTTTTGAGTTCGAAAGGTGGATTGTTTAGACACAGTTGGCCCGTTATACAGTCTCCGAAAACTGCAATACTATAAAATTGAAAATTTGATGACTCTGTTTGAAGATTTGTCTAAAACTGCTCTTTTTGGCTAGTTTTGTTAATAGTACAATAATAATTCTGTAATGAAAATTATTTCAATTGCTACTCTTGAAACCTTTTTAAAGCTGTTTGTTCAAATAGCGACGATAAAATTGAAATGAAATAGATTTAATTAGTATAGTATATAAACCTTAACGATCACCGAAAATAAACCATCGAAGGTAGATTTCGCTTCCGTAGGTAAGAAAAATTTAAAATACATCAGATTAAGTAACTGCCTATCTTCAACTAAGGTTATTTTACCAATAATACAGCAGAAAATAAAATAAAAATGAATTTTTTGGCGGCATGTATTTTTCACTTTACGGGTTCCGGATGTGCAATTGGATTTACAATTTACCAAAACCAGAATTTGAAAAAAATACCGGAACCTGAATTCGAAAAAATTAAAAATTACCGGAGACGGATCCAGGTCAAAAATGTATGTCATCGAAAAATTGATTTAATTTTATCTTTTTGCTGTATTATTGGTGAAAAAACCTTAGTTGAAGATAAGCATAACTTAATTATGTATTTACAAAATTGAAATAATTGTAACAATAATCACTTCGAGCAGGGTGCAGCCGATCTACAATTTACCGGAACCGGAAAATGAAAAATACATGCCGCCGAAACAGTCATTTTAATTTTCTTTTTGCAATACTACTGGTGAAATAACCCTAGTTTGAGATAGGTATTCACGTTATCTGCTGTACTTTACAATTTCACAACTGCCGGAAGCACAGTCTACCTTCGATGGTTAACTAAAACAGGAACCGGAATTTGAAATAATTTTCATCACCGAATTACGGTTGGATATTTTAGAACAAACTATGGATGTACCGATGCCGATTCTTATTTTGAAATTTTGCCAAACACATCAGAAACAGATTATTAACTAATTTGAACTAATCGCAAAACACTCAAAACACTAGATATTTTTAAAGTTTGGTCGGTGGGAATTAAGATATTTTACTATAAAATGACGATAGAAATTAACTAGATTTCATTAGTACAGTATGCAAACCGTGACAATCGCCAAAAATAAACCATCGAAGGAAGATTACAGCAGACAAAGTGATTTCTATCAACAACCAGGGTTATTTCACCAATAATATTGCAAAAAAGAAAATTTTCAGTGGCATCAGATTCAAAACGAGTTCCGATTCCGATGCACAACCAATCGGAATCGGAATTTCCACATTTTATAGGCCTACTTGTTGTGATATGTTGTATAAATTTTCTGCATCATTTATCTGTTAACTTGTTTTCGACATGTTAATTTATCAATAATCGATTGTAGTTTAGCTTTACAGAGCCAAAAATTATTGCCAATTTGTTCATGCGACGTTTTTGAGCCTTGTTGCCATCCGACAGACATTCTAAATCAATATAATACTTTGTAAATACAAATTAACCGCATAGTAGGGATGTGCCGATTAATCGGCATCGGTAATAATCGGCAGTTTTCGTGAGTATGGGCATCGGCACTGCATAAAAATTGCCGATTCTTTGCCGATACTTTTTGCACATCACAGTCAGTTTGAATGCTATCAATTTCATTTCTGGGCGCAAATCAGTGTGTCCGGTCAGGAAAACTGATATCTTTCTTGCGTCTGTGCTTGAAAAAATTAATTAAAATGAACCGTTTGTCTAAAATTATAATCGTTTATTATGGTTAGGGTTTTTAAGTCTTCATATAACGATGTAATGTAGTATCCTATCTGTTAATTAAGCATGGCGCACTAAAGTTGGGATCGGCATCGGCATCGTTTCGGTATCGGCAAAATTTCAAAATAAGAATCGGCATCGGTATCGGCAAAAATTTTGGTATCGGCACATCACTACCGCATAGTCACAACATTTGTAGTTCCGATTCCGACTCTGGTATAAATTTGTTGTTGCGATTCCGATACAATCCAGTTCCGCTTAGCACCCGGATATATATGTGCATATACGTATTAGGGATGTGCCGATTAATCAGCGGCGGTATCGGAACTGTAAAAAAATTACCGATTATTTGCCGATACTTTTTGCACATAACAGTAACAGTCAGTTGGAATGCTATCAATTTCATTTCTCCACACAAAAAGATGCAGGAACCGGAATTTTTACGGTTTTGTGGCATATTATTCGTATCATTTAAATGTTGAAAACTTTTCTTTGAAAAACGTCACTTTGAAATCAGTGCCTTTGTGATTAATTCAATTTAGTTAATAAACTGTTTCTCATGTGTTTTCGCAAACCTAAAAGATTAAATAGCTGAAAATTCGCTCAACACATTTTTTGGCAAAAGTTCTAAAATATCCAACTGTAATAAAAACGATTTCAAATTCCGGTTCCTATTTTAGTTTCTATTGGAACCCTGGTATCTGGCTTCTCCACAGCGGGGGGGGGGGGCGGGGGCCCCCAGCACTTTTCGAAATTTTCATTTTCCCCCGGCGAAAATTTTGCCGCCCCAGGAAAGGCCCCCCGGCGAATTTTCGGCCGCCCCCCAGCAAATTTTTTGCTGGGGGCCCCCCAGGACTTTTCGCAAAATATGATTTTATATTACGCTGAGTACTCATAATTTTTAATAGCGTTACACATGCCCGTAGTAACTAATACAATTCAATAATGAACTGAAAAAAGCACAATTATATAAAGACCGTTTCAGGGCATACAGCATTCGAAAGTACCTTGCAGCAGCAAGTTCAAACCGCCTGAGCCTTATGATAAACTGAAGCTGTGACTAATATATAAAATATATGTTAATCACAGTTTCAATTATAGATTATCTATATTTTATATAATTGTGCTTCTTTCAACTTCTGGTAAAGTTGTCAGTAATATTAGGTAAAATTATTGTTATTAGCGTTTGCGGGGAATTTTTGTCATGTTGAGCGATGAGTAATCTTCAGTTGAGTTGGAAACACGATCTAGAATAAAAAAATGGTCCAAAAAGTCGGCTTGCAAAATTTTGAGCCTGCCCCCCAGATCATTTGGGGGCCCCCATGAAAACTGCCCCCCAGCAAAATTAGCTGCCCCCCAGGAAACTCCTGGGGCCCCCCAGGAAACGCCCCCCGGCGGAAATTTTCAAGCTGTGGAGAAGCCAGTAAACTACAATCAATTATTGATAAGTTAATTTATCGAAAACAAATTAACAGATAAATGATGCTGAATTTTTAACACAACATATCACAAAAAGTATGTAGGTCTAAAATTAAAATGTGGAAATTCCGATTCCGATTAATTGTGCAATCGGAATTGGTTTTAAGTCAGATTCTAACCGGAATCGGAATTCCGATTGCACCTTGATAGGTGCCCAGAAATGAAGCAGATTGCATTCCAACTGACTGCTATACGTGTAAAAGTATCGCCGATACTCACGAAAACTGCCGATTATTACCGATGCCGATTAATCGGCACATCCCTCCCTATTCTTAAATTTTAGAAAGTTTTCAAAAACGACTAACTCGGTAAAAATTTACTGGATCCGGAAGGTGGAAAAATGCCGGAATCGGAATGCGTAACTACGAAACTTTCACGAGACAGACCAGACACTACTTACTTCAAGAACACTATGATGCATTTTCTAAATCCTCGACTTCTGGTCTCGGTTCCAAACGATCGAGACTAAAAAAACCGAGATTAAGACTTGCCAAATACCGAGACTCCCATCCCTGCCGGGGCCATGCCCCGGACATCTCTACAATATAGTATCGTTATCGTACTTATTACGTAATATTTAATAAACGTACCCGTTGTTAATGACGGAGCTTTTCAATATTTGCAATAAAACAACGCCATCTTCGCAATGCGATAAATCGGATATCGACTGCGTTTTTTCTAGGTCTGTTGTTGCAGTTTTGAGCTAAACACAGACATAAAAATGCAGTAACAAGCGGAGTGCAACGGGAATTCCGATTCCGATTAGAGTTCTGATTCAAAACGAGTTTAAGCAATCCCTATTCATATAGCATAAACCTTGACAATCGCCGAAAATAAACCATCGAAGGTAGATTTCGCTTCGATCCGTGGATTATGAAAATCTACAATACAGCAGATAAAGAGAATACCTCTGGCTTATCCACAGCGGGGGGGCAGCACTTTTCAAAATTTTCATTCCCCACCGGCGAAAATTTCGCCGCCGAAAATAAACCATCGAAGGTAGATTTCGCTTCGATCCGTGGATTATGAAAATCTACAATACAGCAGATAAAGAGAATACCTCTGGCTTATCCACAGCGGGAGGCAGCACTTTTCAAAATTTTCATTCCCCCCCGGCGAAAATTTCGCCGCCCCTCGGCGAATTTTTGGCCGCCCCCCAGCAAATTTTTTGCTGGGGCCCCCAAGACTTTTCTAGGCCAAAAATTTTCAATGTTAAAACGTAAAGACCTTAATTCTTTTGAGGCGGACATTCGGCAAAATATGATTTTATATTACGCTGAGTACTCATAATTTTTAATAGCGTTACAAATACCCGTAGTAACTAATACAATTCAATAATGAACTGAAAAAAGCACAATTACATAAAGACCGTTTCAGAAAATACAGCATTCGAAAGCTCCTTGCAGCAGCAAGTTCTACCCGCCTGAGCCTTATGATAAACTGAAGCTGTGACTAATATATAAAATATATATTTTAATCACAGTTTCAATTATAGATTACCTATATTTTATATACGTAATTGTGCTTCTTTCAACCTCTGTTATATTAGTTAAAATTATTCTATTAGCGTTTGCGGGGAATTTTCGTCATGTTTAGCGATGAGTAATCTTCAGTTGAGTTGGAAACACGGTCTGGAATTAAAAATGGTCCAAAAAGTCCGTTTGTAAAATTTTAAGCCTGTCCCCCAGATCATCTGGGCCCCCCCAGGAGAACTGCGCCCCAGCAAAATCAGCTGCCCCCAGAAAACGCCCCCCCCCCCGGCGGAAATTTTCAAGCTGTGGAGAAGCCAGTACCTATCTCCGACTTGGGATATTTCATCAATAATATTACACCTCACGGCTTTAACGGAAATAGGAATCATAGAAAACTTGGTACCGTTGAAAAGCCCGTTAAAACACTATTAGAAGATGCTATAAATTTATTTCGTTGCTACGCACATATATCATTGAAACACGGTTGTGTTTTAAATATATGTTTCAAGCAGGGTGCAACCGGAATTACAATTTACCGGAACCGGAATTTGAAAATTTTACAGGAACCGGAACCGGAAAGTGAAAAATGCATTTCACCAAAAATTTCATTTTAATCTTATTTTTTGCTCTATTATTTGTGAAATAACCTTAGTCGAACATAGATATTTATTTTATTTGTTGTATTTTAGATTTTCATCATCGACTGAAGTGAAATCCACCATCAATGGCTTATATTCGGAGTACAAGTGGCTTTCAAAAGAGATTCTTAAAAATTAGCAAAGTTAACAAAACGGCCAAATTATAACACCGGAATTTTTAAATCCGGTAAAAATTTACCGGAACCGGAAGGTGAAAAAATGCCGGAACCGGAATTCCGGTTGCACCCTGCTTATAATATGAGCTCCATAACTTCTATGAAAATAGTTGTCATCTATATCTTTGACGGCTGTCTTTCAGTGTTAACACGATTGCGGTCAGTGAAATAAGAAACATATGGGCCCAATGAACTTTCATCTGTTAAGCTATAAATTGACACTATGGGTTTTCAAGGCGTTCTAAAGCACAACTCTCAACACGCCTTTCGTATAACAGTCAGTTGCTTTTTAAACGGTATCTCAATTGAGCGCCAGCAGAACATGTTCTTTGAAACATTTAGCAACGCTTGAATTGTATTTTCTTGATGAATAGCTTAAATATGTCACGGTACATAACACAATTTGGAAAAGTTTCTCGACTTCACATCATCAAATTGTCATCGTAAAGATAGCTAAAATAGTCGAGCACGTATGCGTGACATTTTTATTCGATAATCAATAAAGTCAATTTGTAATCTTGCAATATTGAAATAGATATTTACTAATCAAGTTTTAGAAACATAATATTTTAAAACTCAAAAAACTCCTCTTCCAATGAAGAATGCTAGATTACATCACTTATAAACTGAACATTGTAAAACCCAACAAACGCTAATATTAAGCTGATCGGTGATGTCCGCTGGGCCCATATGTGTCTTGTTTTAACTGACCGCAAGCGTGTTAACACTGAAAGACAACCGTCAAAGATAAAGATGGCAACTATTTTCATAGAAGTTATGGAGCTCATATTACCAGTCGTAGTGGGACTACATTTATTGAGCGAAGCTCGAACACACGTAAGCAATTAAGGTAATATGCAAATTAGTTATTAGCTAACTATTCATTTATCGGTTTTGGAGGTTTGTAAGCAATTTCCTCAGATTCTTCGCACGCAAAAACCTTTCAGCCACCCTAATAATTATTGGAATAATTCAAAAACTCCTGATTTTGTCTCGTCAATTAAGCAAATACGCAAATTATCAATTAGCTACCTATTCGATAATTGCTTTTGAAGGTTTGTAGACAATTTATTCAGGTTCCTCGCACCCAAAAACTCATTATTGCTGAAACTAGGTTGCTTGTAACCCTAACATATAATTAGTGAAATATTGCAAAAACGTCTAATTTAGGCATATCAATTTGGTTATATGCAAATTATCCGTTATATGCAAATTATCCATTGGGTAACTACTCAATTATCGATTTTAGACTTTGTAAACAATTCAGATTCCTCGCACCCAAAAACCTTCAGTAATCCCTCGTAATTATTGAAATAATTTAAAAAGTCCTAATTTTGTCTTGTGAATTAAGCTAATCAGGGTGCAACCGGAATTACAATTTACCGGAACCGGAATTTGAAAATTTTACCGGAACCGGAAAGTGCAAAATGCATTTCACCAAAAATTTCATTTTAATCTTATTTTTTGCTCTACTATTTGTGAAATAACCTTAGTTGAACATAGGTATTTATTTTATTTGTTGTATTTTAGATTTTAGTCGTCGACTGAAGTGAAATCCACCATCAATGGCTGATATTCGGAGTACAAGTGGCTTTGAAAAGAGATTCTTAAAAATTAGCAAAGTTAAGAAAACTGCCAAATTTTAACACCGGAATTTTTAAATCCGGTAAAAATTTACCGGAACCGGAAGGTGAAAAAATGCCGGAACCGGAATTCCGGTTGCACCCAGAAGCTAATATGCAAATTACATATTAGCTAACTATTCAATTATCGGTTTTGGAGATTTGTAAACAATTTAATCAAAACTCCTCGCACCCGAAAACCCTTTAGTGTTGAAATTATATTGCTTTTTACCTTAATAATTATTGAAATAATTTTAAAAGTCCGAATTTTGCCTGGTCAATAAGCTAATATGCAAATTAGCTATTAGCTAACTATTCGATTATGGGTTTCGGAGCTTTGTAAACAATTTATTCAGATTCTTCGCACCCAAAAACCTTCAGTAAACCCTAATAATTATTGAAATAATTTAAAAAGTCCTAGTTTTGTCTTGTCAATTAAGCTAATATGCAAATTAGCTATTAGCTAACTATTCAATTATCGGTTTTGGCTATTTGTAAACTATTTATTCAAATTCCTCGCACCAAAAAACCCTTTAGTGCTGAAATTATATTGCTTTTAACCTTAATAATTAGTGAAACATTGTAAAAACGCCTAATTATGCTTATATGCTAATTATCTATTATCTAACTACTCAATTATCGGTTATGCAAATTATCTATTATCTAACTACTCAATTATCGGTTTTAGACGTTTGTAAACAATTTATGCAGATTGCTCGCACCAAAAAACCTTCAGTAAACCGTAATAATTATTGAGATAATTTAAAAAGCCCTAATTTGGCCTTGTCAATAAGCTAATATGCAAATTAGCTATTAGCTAACTATTCGATTATGGGTTTCGGAGCTTTGTAAACAATTTATTCAGATTCTTCGCACCCAAAAACCTTCAGTAAACCCTAATAATTATTGCAATAAATTAAAAAGTCCTAGTTTTGTCTTGTCAATTAAGCTAATATGCAAATTAGCTATTAGCTAACTATTCAATTATCGATTTTATTTATTCTAATTCCTCGCACCTAAAACCTTGTAGTGTTGAAATTAGATTGCTTTTAACCCCAATATTAGTAAAGTAAACCCTAATAATTATTGAAATAATTTAAAAATTCATAGTTTTGTCTTGTCAATTAAGCTAATATGCAAATTATCTATTAGCTAACTGCTCAATTATTGGTTTTAGACGTTTGTAAACAATATATTCAGATTCCTCGCACCTAAAAACCCTTTAATGCTGAAATTATATTGCTCTTAACCTTAATAATTATTGAAATAATTTAAAAAGTACTAATTTTGTCTGTTCAGTTAAGCTAATATGCAAATTAGCTATCAGCTAACTATACAATTATCGGTTATGGAGGTTTGTAAACAATTTATTCAAATTCCTCGCACCTAAAAACCCTTTAGTGCTGAAATTATATTGCTTTTAACCTAAATAATTAGTGAAATATTGTAGAAAGTCCTAATTTAGGCTTAAAAACTATGCTAATATGCAAATTATCTATTAGCTAACTGCTCAATTATCCGTTTTGGAGATTTGTAAACAGTCTACGCCTATTGCTCGCACCCAAAAACCCTTTAATGCTAAAATTAGATGGCTTCTAACTGTAATAATTAGTGAAATATTGTGGAAAGTCCTAATTTAGGCTTAACTTTTCTAAAGCAAAATCGCTTGCTTTTTATGCTACTATTGATTTGCACGTTGGAATAACCAGTTTAAAGTTACGTACGTACGTATAGCCGTGTTATTGAGCGAAGCTTCTGGGGTCGAAAGGTGGATGTTCGTCCGTTCAAAAAGAATCTAAAGTGCCCCTAGAAGGGACAGATTGTGATATGTTTCGCATGAAGTACCTATGTAAAACTTTAAACAAGGGTTAGTTAGACCATAGATCAGTAGGTAATGCTTATTGAGCGAAGAGAAACTCCGAGCGAAGCTTGGAGTTTCGCGAAGCGTTTTATGTTTTGTACTTGGGGGTCGAAAGGTGGATGTCCGTCCGTCCGAAAAGAATCTCAGGAACGGCTGAACCGATTTTGATAAACTTTTTTTGTTTGAAAGCCAGTTATCCTGGGATGTTAACATCGCATCGGGGTTTTAAATTTTTAAGCCGTCTATTAGCTACATTTGCATAATTAATTAAATCTAAATTAGGACTTTCTACATTATTCCACTAATTATTACAGTTACAAGCAATCTAATTTCAGCATTAAAGGGTTTTGGGGTGCGAGAAATCTGCATAGACTGTTTACAAAACCTCCACAACCAATAACTGAGTAGTTAGCTAATAGATAATTAACATATCAGAATAGTTTATAAGCCTAAATTAGGGCTTTTTACAATATATTTCACTGATTGTTAAGGTTAAAAGCAATATAATTTAAGCACTAAAGGGTTTTCAGTTGTGAGGAATTTGAATAATTCAAATTGTTTACAAACCTACAAATCCCATAATTAAATAGTTAGCTAATAGCTAATTTGCATACGTATTTGCTTAATTGATTAGCTTAAATATATAATTGCTTTTTAAATTTTTTCTCAAACTATACGTAGGGGTTACTTCAGGGTTTTGAGTGCGAGGAACCTGAATAAATTGTTTACAAACCTCCAAAACCAATAAATGAATAGTTACCTAATAACTAATTTGCATATTAGCTTAACTGCTTACGTGTGTTCGAGCTTCCCTCAATACATGTAGTCCCACTGCGACTGGTATTTCTATTAGGGATGTGCCGATACCAAAATTTTTGCCGATGCCGAACCGAAGCCGATTCCAACTTTAGTACACCATGCTATTGATAGCATTCCAACCGACTGTTATGTGCAAAAAGTATCGGCAAAGAATCGGCAATTTTGTTGCAGTGCCGATGCCGATACCGATACTCCCGAAAAGTGCCGATTATTACCGATGTCGATACCGATTAATCGGCACATCCCTAATTTCTATAGGAGATATTTGTATGTTTGCCACGAAAAAAATGAACAAACTAAGAACCCAAAAAATGACCATATGAAACATTGTTTGTCAAAAAAGTTTGTTACGGTCATTATATAAATACGTAATTTAGAAATTAATTAGTATTTATATCTAAAATTCAGTATGGATCACGATAGTCTACAACAAATTTCAAATACGTATATATATGTGGAAACATCAGACATTTTACTGTTATATACTGCATTTCCAAGCAAGTCAAGGAGCTTAAGTTTTTGACGCTGAATATTAGCTAAAGTAAATAATGTCAACAACTGTTACTCTGAGTCAAGAAATTTCAAGCGGTGACCGTGGCTCTATTTCAAGATAGAGATATTCAGCTGAAGCTTTATGTTTTTGACATCGTAGATTTCAGATATAAACTCATAATTTTAAAAAATACGATGATTTAATAGGAAACTTGTAGCTTCGAAAAAACACGAAATGAGGATTATTGGTTTAAGCCAAAAAATAACACTCTGTAAGAATATGATACAGTTTTCAAGAGTTTTACACGTAAAAGTCTATGGATATTTGTTTAATAAGTTGCAAAATGTCTCTTGCTATTACCGTTAAGAAATATCGATCAAAAAGCGATGTTCATTTTTCCGTTACAGGTTGTTCAATTTTTCGTCTTTTACCCACAAAAACTGAGCCCCCAGCTTGAGATATAGCTGCAAAACGGTTGCAGAAGCAACCGGAACGCATTAAGAAACCTATAGAACACATAAAAGAGCAGATAATTAAGGTAGGTGAAAAAATTTAAGAATACCCTTTTTTGTTCAATTTTTACGGGAAATTGCTATATATTTTTCACGGTGCAGAGCGGAACTGGATTACGTATACCCGAATCGGAATAGGAACAGCAAATTCATACCGGAAAAGGACTCAGAACTAGAAAATTTAGGACTATACGGATACTTTGTATTAACAAACATATTCATTTAGGGCGTCTTTTGGCTGTCAACAATTCTCAAAAACGTTGCATGAGCAAAATTGCTAATCATTTTTTGGCTCTGTATAGATAAACTACAATCAATTATTGATAAGTTTAACTTATTGAAAGCAATTTAATAGATAAATGCTGCATAATTTTTATACAACATAAGTATCGCAACACGTAGACCTAAAATTAAAATGTGGAAACTCCGACTCCAAAATGATTGTGAATAATTTGCCACAGAACGGAAAAAATTCCGGTTCTTGCGATTTCATTCCCAAATAAAAAAGAAAATGGTTTAAAATAACCCCATTTTCTCACAGGCTTGACCATCTCAGCTAATTCATACTGTTCGTGTCTAACAGGAGGTGCTAAATACAGATATATACATTGCAGTGATTATAGCGGAAAATACACTGTCTATACATGCAGTCTGGTGGGCTAATTAAGGCTGTTTTTGCCGGGCCAATGAGGGTTAACCCGAGTTCAACGTTATTAGCGAGTTCGACGGAATTCAATGTATTAAATCGGAGACTCGACTCCTTTGCTACGGCTGAAATTGGATGATCACACCCAGTCCTCTGGCAAGTCCAACCCACGTATACGGATATTTACCTAGTTTACTCTCAGCAGGGTGCGACGGATACCAAAAGACAGAGCCGAGATAATCTCATATCCGATAGGAGCCGGATAATTCATTTAAATCTAATACTAGATGTTGGCATTCAAATATCTGAACGCAGCAAACAATTTTCCCTTAAATGACCAACGATGCCCAAAGTGTTTTCGTGACACAGCGAAATCCTGTTGGTGCAATTGCAAGCCACTACAAAATATCGACACCGTCAATCAAGATGCTTACAAAAGATATAAGGGCTTCTCTCTTCCTTTCGTTCATTTTCCACAACATAACACCAGTCAAAATATGACAGTCTATTACACTAAACTAAAAAAACAATAGAAAATCATAGATACTATTCAAACTGCAATGTTATGGAATGAAACCTAAACTGCGAGATCTCCAATCCCTTTGGCAACGTAATGTTATTTCAAGTTTTTTGTAACAGGGTGGCAACAAAGGTTCGGATTCGGTTGTGATAAAGCCGAATCCAACAATGTTCGGCAACATGTTTTTATTTCATTTTTAAGGAATATCAATATCTTTGTTTCAAGTCACAAATCTCAGAACTGATGTTGGGCACGAAATATGTTAACGTTTACAGGTTACAAGGCTGGCATTGCGTTGATGTGAAACAAATTATAGATATATCTGAAATTTTCTGGCTCTCAAAAATGTCTCAAATCTCAGTCTCAAAGAATTTGAGACTGTCTCAGTCTTAGTCTCAACTTCTTCAATGAGACTCATCCCTGCACACTTTTGACTATACGGGCTCTGAATCTGATTGTTGCTAACGTCGTTTTCAAAAGCGCGGGTTCAACTATGCAATAGCTATGTCGAACATTAATTTTTAAAGGAATCTGAACCAGTAACCGATGAAAAGTAAATCCAAATGTAACCATTTTTCGCGAAGTGTGTTGTACCATACGAAATAGTTCTTGAACACGATTTTGGATATTCGGTTTTTCATAAAGAACTTTCCCGATGTGTCTAACTTATTGGACCTGCGATAACATCAATTTTGCTTTTACTGTAAAAGAGTTTAAACATCAAACGATTTGATAATGCGCCGGTCACAATAATTTTGTCATCGGTGCCACAAAATATGCCATAGCCCAAGGCTATCACGAGGTCATTTTTAAAATGACCTCGTGATAGCCTTGGGCTATAAGCGAAATCGCTTATAACTCAGGGCTATCACGTGTCAGCCCCGTCCTCGAAACTCGTGATAGCCCTGAGCTATCACAAAATTTCCTCTTCTATATATATTTATATTCATAACACACATATGTTTATGTGTGTTATGAAACGTGATACCAGCAAATTCAATTTTAAAATTTTAATCCTCTGCGCTGCACGATAGCTCAGTGCTATGAGGAGTTTTGTGGCAAACCTTAAATTTTGAAACACTGAGTGGACTTGGAAAAATTTTCACGCTTTACAGACTTTGAAAAACGATTTCGCTTATAGCCCAAGGCATCACGAGGTCATTTTGAAAATGACCTCGTGATAGCCTTGGGCTATGGCATATTTTGTGGCACCGTTGACAAAATTATTGTGAACGGCGCATAAACACGCCGCTCCCACGCGTGTTGTTGATTCCATTGGAAAGTCAAGACTAGACATTTTAATTATACTATGAACGTTAGACTTAAGTCATAGATACAAACCAGATTACTGAAGTGACCCGAATAAGAGGGGGGACTGATATTTATTTGGCCTCTGCAGAGGGTCCCCCCTTGTTATTCGGTTACGGACAGCTATTTCTTTTTAACCCACGGTCCGCCGCCTTCGTTACTGATATATATCCGGTACCTCAATTATCGGTTTAACTAAACGTTTATTTGTCTTGCGACAAGGTTATACTTAGGAATATACTTTCAAAATTAAGTACGTTTTATAGTTTCGAACTCAAATTATTTGGTCCTGGACTCATTTATACGCTACAGTCTAGGGCTAATTGACATTTATGGACTCTAATTAGGGTTCAGGGACATTATCAGCTTACGGACTCTTATTAGGGATACGCCTCGTATTGATTCGGACTCATAATGGGGACCCCCTCTTATTACCCCCCTCTTATTCGGGTCAAGACTGTAAGCTTAAATCTTGACTTAAAACTAAAACTCCGACTTTAGTCATGATTCTGCAAAACAGTCATTACAGAACATCGACCAACGGATAAAACTTCTTTTGTAGTATTTAAGTTAACGCCGTCTAATAATACAGACTTGTCTGACTATAAACAATATAAGTATAACATTAAATACGTCAGCATGTGTAGTATAGCGAAATTATATAGCTAATTCATTATGTGTCGGCCCAGAGAATTAGAGTGAAAATAAATGACGTTAGAGTATTTTATCAGTTATTGCAATGCTTGTATATTTTTGTAAAACTAAAGAAAAACTACACGTTCCATTTTTTTCATGGATTATTTGCACGCCACGCGAGCAGCCGTGTAACCAACACCAACTGAGCTTTCGCGGCACTGTTGTGAGGTCGTAAGGTCTGGACTGGTCAAAAACGGGAATTTTAGACCGATCCGAAGGCGGGTATGGTCTAGTTTCGGGTTGATCCTGGAACAGTTTTAATACAGGGTTAGACACTCCTACGGCTCGTGCGAGTTTATACAACGCTGCTTTTCCGGTTTACTACAAGCCCGTTAGTCCCGCTAATACTAAATTGCCAATTTTCCCTATTTCCGGTGATTATAGCTTTTGAACGAGGGTCATGCGGCCGAAAAGCATTACAGAAATTATAAGTATTGGGAAACTGCAATATGTAAGCGAAAAGTGAATGTTCCGATCACATCGTGTTATAGAAATAACACGATCACGGACAAATGCGGCTAACGTACGCATTGCGTCTATATAGTGTATTTCTAGTAAGCACAACAATCCTTTTTCGTATGATGTTTTAACAAAATGTACTTCAGCATAACATAGTTGATCGATAAAGTCGCGATTTGTTATTGTGGCGGTTTGTTGTGTTAGTAAATCTTGTAGTTCTTGTTCGAATGTGTTTGTTGTCTGTAGAATGCGTTCACGTAGCCATTCATCAGGCTGATTACTTTTGAATTCTGCAAGCTCGTACATAGAGAAGTACATTGCTGGCAAGTGAAGTTGTAACTGTTTTCGCCGTTTTTGCCACAACCGTTCACCGTCGAAGAACGGGTAGTCAATGTTATAGTTTGGTTGTGACGGTACGCGTCCTAGTGATGTTTCTGTCTTGTTAACAGTCGGGACGTCGCTATTCGGTGTATGTTCCGTTTCGTCATAGTTGTATTGTCGTCTGTGTTCTGGGTCAGATTTCCACGGAACGGTTAGTTGCAACGGTTCTGGTATTTCGTCCATAGGTAGTGTTGTAAGGTCACGGTTGCCGATGTACTCATGTAGAAACTCGCGTATGTAGTCTTTTGTGTTACGTTTCCAAGCTAAATTAATAAGTTCGTCATCAGTCATTGTATCTGGAATTTGTTTAGCCGTCAAGGCGCTATCTATATCGCTAAAGATACATGAGGAACCATATGAAGCCCATTCAGTACAGTTAACTTTCCAGTCTTGGTATAACCGTCGTAATAAGGTCGCTTCCGTCTTTTGTATGGCGTCAAGGATTCCCTTGGGATTGGGTTTGACGCGTAGACATGGCAGACAATACTTTCTTGCAATTTCGAGCCATGTATGCCATGCTTCGTCTGGGCTGTTAGAATCAATTGGTGTGCGACGAAATCGTGTATAACGTCCAATAAGTAAGTCATGTAACATTACGTCTTCTGATGTGTAGTCCAAAAAGTCAACAATTTTACGTTCGTCGTATATTTCAACTAGTTGTTGTCCACGATGTGCTACTCTATAACGTAATTGACGTAATAGGTCTGTTCCAAAAGGTGGTTGTCCACGTTCGCTTATTAGTCCGTAACGGTACATGTTATCTCGTCGTTTTGTACTAGAGTAACCGTTTGGTACAATGTCTTTGACGTCAGTGCATCCTGAATTGGGCATTAGCTGGTCCGGTGAGAACGCAGCGTCAAACATGTTCTTGTCATTTTTAAAACTCCACCATAATTTGGTATAATATGAGTTTGATAAAAACGTATACAGAGCGTCAGGGCACTTAATTCCAAATGCAGCCAAGTCAAAATTGATAACCAGATTTTCCGTATTAGCGATTTGCAATGTGTGCGCGCGAATGTTTCACTCCGGCTTCGCTGGATGGAGCAGCCAATCAGGTCGTAAAAACGAGTGGCACGACTGTGGAATGAAATGCGCATTTAATGGATCGTTGAGATCACGCATGATACGTCGTTGTCTTGTGTTGAAATGAAATCCCTTAATGTCACAACGCATCAATCGGGGGGTTAAGACGTCCATGGATCGGATTTTGGTTAAAATTTGGGTTAAAGGTGCATGGTCGGTAATTACGGTGGTTCTGTTTCCAAGGAGATAGGGTCTAAATTTCATAAAAGCACTCACTACGGCCAAACATTCATTTTCCGTGACGGCATACCGGCTTTCAGCTGGAGTAAACTTACGGCTGCCGTAGTGGATGGGGTGTTCCATACCGTCATCACCAATTTGTGCTAAAACAAATCCAACACCTCTGTCACTGGCGTCAGTAGATAAAATAAAAGGTTTACTATGATCAGGATATACTAAAATTGGGGATTCAGTGAGTTTTTCTTAAGTAATTCAAATGCCGCTTGTCAAATATCCAGTTAAACCTAAAAAGAACAGAGTTCTGTCACAGTGGTCGGCACTCGACATTCTCTAACCTGTGGAACTTTTTCACTTGTGGGTCTTATACCTCCATTTGAAACTACGTGTCCTAAAAAGTGTACTTCTGTTTTAACAAAATCACATTTTTTCCCTTAACTGTTAATCCTGCTGCCCTTAATTTTCCAAAGACTCTTTCCAGGTCCAATAAATGTTGTGTAAACGATTTTGAAAATACAATGATGTTATCCAGATAGCATAGGCAAATTTCCATAAGCAATCCCGAAAGGACCATTTGCATCATTCGTTGAAAGGTTGCGGGGGCATTAGTCAATCCAAACGGCATGACTTTAAATTCATGCAGTCCTTCATGGCTAATAAATGCTGTTTTTTCAATATCCTCAGGGTCCATTTCAATTTGCCAATATCCTGACTGAAGATCTGTTGTGGTAAAATATTTCGATCCCCGTAACGCTTGTCCTTTTCCGTTCGAATCCGACGTCGCAATTGATCACGCCAGAATTGAAGCCATCGTGGTCACCATGTCGGTTTCGTGTTTTTCCCGTCCGTTTTTGTGTTGG
Organism: Enoplolaimus lenunculus; assembly: GCA_030248215.1. Classification (NCBI taxonomy): domain Eukaryota; kingdom Metazoa; phylum Nematoda; class Enoplea; order Enoplida; family Thoracostomopsidae; genus Enoplolaimus; species Enoplolaimus lenunculus. The sequence goes on along the minus strand of JASANG010002572.1, from coordinate 5,025 downwards.
GTGGGTCGAATTGCTCTTGATCCGGGTAGCTATCTATTGTGCTCGATACCGCGTCAAAATCTACTTTGGGGTCAAACGGCTAATGGATCAGTACTTCAACTAAGATCAATCGCTCCGCAGGAAACACACGGTTTTGGAAATTTTATATAAAAGTAAAATGGCAAGTAAGAGGTAACGAATAAAGTTATGAAATATAAAGCACCGTATCTTTAGGCAATTTAAACAGTGCGTTCGACAGGGGCGCCGGTGCCGGAACTATATTCGTTCATAACGGCCTTTATAATAGAATCCACGTTTGACGGTTGGCGGCGCCCGATGAGCTGTTTCCACGATCGGTTCCAAACGAACCAAGAGGCTTTTCGGCCCGAGTCGCTCCAACCTGTACAGGCTCGACAAACGACTCGCCCAAATCGGTGATACGCGCGTGCAGATACCTCGCCCATCTGCGCAAAGGAAAGTCGTCCCCGAAATTGCGCATAAACCGCAAAAATTCGTCATCATGCGGATTGGCAGGTGGATTGTAATAACGTTGGTCACCTGGCGCATCGTGCCTCAGTGAACAATTGTAACGATCGCCTGTGTCACGGATTGCACTGCTATCTGCGTGCGCGACCAATCGGCAAAAACGCGGCACGCAGTGCCTGTGCGAATGCCAGCCTTCGCCGCAAAATACGCCGCAGTACCCAGTCACGCAACTCCCTTGCAAACCAAAGGATGATGTCGTCGTACTGGGTTCTCGGTTGAACACCTCATAGCGTACTCCACGTTCCACAAATAGGATATAGTCGAGGTACACCGTAAGTGACACATTCGAATACAAACGAAAACATCAGATTTACGAATTCACACGACCATGCCTGACGAATGTCCGCTAATTGCGCATCCGTCAACGAAACTCGAAGACGCGGCACGCGTTCATTAACATTAAAGTAGTACGCATGCAGCCGATATTCGTAATTTTGTGGAAATCTACTCATGAGTTCTCCACCATTTAACAATCGTTGATCCGGCAGAATTATCGCATTCGGATCCCAATCTTCCGATTGGCCTTCTGCCGCCGATTGAACTGCGTCATCCACAGCTTCCTAAACAGGAGCACCTTTATCTTGAGCGTCTTCCTGCTTTCCGACGCTGCCCTTCGAGGAAGGCTTTGCGGCCTCCGTCGATCCCGGTTGCCCGGCCGACACGAGGTTGCAACTAACTGCGCGCTGCTCTCGCTTATCAGGAGCCACCGGTGCCTGACTAGATGTTGGTTTGTCAGACACCAGCACGCCGAGAGCAGAGCTCACAACCGTTACTTCTCTTTGTGCCTGCTCAATCATAGATAGCGCCACCAGCGCAGACTCAGTCACGATTGGCTTCGTCACCTCTGAGCTAGGCATAGAAGCAACCTGAGCCAGGCTCAGCGCACTTGGCTGGACTCCGCCACGTGCTTCCGATAACGTACTCTTCGTCGCCACCGATGGCTGTGTCATCTGTCGCGAAAACACGAACCATTTCGCGCAATTCATCTACGAGTTTTTCGTTCATAGCATCTTTGCGTCGCAATTCTTGACGTTGTTCGAAAATTTCCTTTTCGTAGACTTCACGTACTTCGCGCAGTTCTTCTTGTAGTTGAGATTGCGTTATAAACGCCGCCGTTGACAACGGAATCGTCGATTGCGGGTACGCTACCGCACTCGGCGTATACATAATGTGTTGTCCAGGTGACACAGATACCACCGCCATGTGTTTTTCCCAATCGCGCCGAGCTTGTTCCTGCTAACGTTCCCAATCCTTGAGCGCTGGTAGCACTTCGTAAACTCCTCCGGCTACGGTTTGTCCCGTGGCCGAGGTCACCGCTGCCACGCTAACTGCTGGATACCTGGCCAGTCGTTCTATAGTATACGTCTGACGACTTCTCGCTCCGATCGGTTGAGAAGTCAGCAACTGCGACGTGCCCGTCGTTGGCAGAAGTCGTGAAAACACAGGTGTAACCCCTGTAGTAACACCAGCTTCAGCACCAAGTATCGGAGGATTAGTTGTGACTACGGGAAAAGCACCGCCCGTTCGAATTATTGTCGCCGTTGAAGTGCTTCCTTTTTCGCCCCTTCCGATATGTTGAAGCGCTAGGCAACGTTTCCAACGAATCCACACGCGGACGAGCAGCTGCCGGACGCGTCACTTCTGCATAACACCGCGGTGCACCCCGCTGCTCCGTATCCGTAGTCGTTGGCTTCCCCAACTTTCGTGACTCAGTCACTTTGGTTGGTGACGCCGGCTTGGACACTCCGCCTTTCGACGGTTGTTTCACGACCGACATTACTGCTTTGGATATCTTAGTTATCGACACAGCTGTAGTCGCAGCTGGCGCCTTTGCCGCCGTTGTCTTTGACGTCACTACCGATGCCTCCGACGCGATTGCTTCGTACGGAATTGTTCGAACTGCAGAAACGGGAGTCAACTTCATCTGTGTGATTCGCATTTGCTTTTGAACGTCTTTCGACACTCGAATCGGTTCCAATTCCACTTCGTCTGCCAGGCAAATCGATAACGTTGTCATCCGTCGGCGACAATAATTCTGCCCGATCTTGCTGCGCACGTTTCTCGAACCATTTCTTCCTTGCCGCAGAGCAGGAGGTTGCGTCGAGCTTTTAGCACCTGTTGTTTTCTTTCGGGTTTCCATGACGATTAGGGTGCAACCGGAATCCCGGTTCCGGCGTTTTTTCACCTTCCGGTTCCGCTAATTTTTTACCGGATTTAAAAATTCCGGTGTTATAATTTGGCCGTTTTCTTAACTTTGCTAATTTTTAAGATTCTCTTTTGAAAGCCACTTGTACTCCAATATAAGCCATTGATGGTGGATTTCACTTCAGTCGACGACGAAAATCTAAAATACAACAAATAAAATAAATACCTATGTTCGACTAAGGTTGTTTCACAAATAATAGAGCAAAAAACGATTAAAATGAAATTTTTGGTGAAATGCTTTTTCACTTTCCGGTTCCGGTAAAATTTTCAAATTCCGGTTCCGGTAAATTGTAATTCCGATTGCACCCTGATGGCGATGTCTGACTCATCGTCTCTCTGACTCTTCACTCGAAAGTATAACGTCCGTTCTGAATTTCAAAGTCGAAGGTTTCTTCTCCCTCGAGGCTGGCGTACTCGAAAGACTAGGTGGCCGTCTTCTCGATTTCTTCGTTGCAATGAACTGCCACTGTTTCTCCCGCCTGCTTGTTGCAATCGAGCTGCATCTTGTTAATTTCGTTCCAATATTTGAGAAACGTGTCGACGGTATCCCAATATTGACTCGACCCTTCTCTGTTGACATCTCAAAGCGTGACGTTATATTCACCGGCGCCGAGTGGATCGCTAGCAGGATTGTCATCTTCCGATTCCGACGATGACCCAGTCACGGTCGAAAGTTGACCAGTGCTACGCTTCTTCCTCCTCGGTGGCGGTGGTTACACCGAAATGCCAACACAGTCACGTGCTGCATATCATCCAGCCACTGATCGAACGACCTTGTACGCCAGTCTCCATACGCGATTTCCTGTCCCACGACTCCTATAACTGCTCCAGGTCTAACTCCCGGGACCACAGAGACGCGGAACAATCGCGTGTCGTCATAGCCGCGCGATCGATCGGCTTAGGATCCGTTTTGCCAACGATGAAGACAGTCACGCTTCTCGGATAACGCCTGCCTTTATTTCGTTGAAATGCGGCTTCGAAGGTACGGACGCATTCAGCCTCGACATCGCGATACTGTTCTAACACCGCCTGCGTTGACGCACGTTCTTTGATAGCTAGGGACAAATCTTTGCGTTGGATCCGCCCTAGATTAACAATATGGCTGTAGAGCTCCAAACACGCGGTGTCTCGAGTTCTGTCCACAACCAAATTGTTATGACGGACTAATAGCGCAACCGCTACGTCCGCCAACATGACATCACAGCCCGCGTATTTGACGAGATTTATCAGATGCGAGTCCGTCTTGTTATGGACGACTACACCGCGGGGCTGTTTACGAAGGTACCCCATTAACGCTTTGCCAAACAGGGTTTTACCTTTATCGATGTTGGAATAATCGATAAGGCAAGCACGGATCTTGCGAACGCTGTACAGATAGTTGTGTAAACTTCGCACATCCTGCGTATTTGCGTCGTGGATGAACGGTTGATCACTACCACGCGTTCCATCGCCGTACGACGCTGTCCACATCCGCTTGTCATCACTGAGATCCAGCATAATTTGATGAATTTCTCGTCCCTGAGGAGCTCATAGAGCTCCTCCGGAAAGTGCAGACCAAACGGTTGGACGTCGACGAGGAACGTGGCGCTTTCAGGCGTACCGATTTGAATCGTACGCGCGTGACACTTTGCTGCAGTTCCGCCACGTGGCTCACTGCGTAAGAAATCGTCTGGTCAATACGATTTAAACCCAGCCGAATATATCCGAAGCGTTTCGATAGGGTGTTTCACCCCATTCAGATTTTCGAGATGTTTGGCCTCAGCCTCGCGAAATTTCTTAGTCAGCTTCGCCGAGGTTGGCACCTTCAATATCCGATAACAGGATATTTGTTCGTGACTCTCTGCTGATCGTCACGGCTTCTTTGACTTGATCCCGGCTGGAGATCAACGCCACATAACGTGGGTAGCCCCATTGACATCCATGGACGTGGGGAGGGACCCACAACCGCAATGCATGGCTAGGATGTTTGTCATGCCGCGGTGGAGCACCCGTTGGGAACTGTAGAAACGGCGCTTCCAGAGGACCAAACCGCTGCATCGCCGTTGTCAAATCCGATGTTGCTACACCGTTGAACTACGGGATTTTGCCATAATAATGACCGGGAGATTGGTCAATACGGCACAATAATATAATAATAAATGTCAATAATACGATAAAAATACGAAAATAACATTGGGCCTTGGATTTCACCATAGCGAAACAGTTTTTTGAAGTCTGGGTGAAATTTGTTTGCTTATACGTTTCGCGTCCATTTTCTCTTGTTTTTCATTATTACTAAGTCGGCCTATGGCGAAT